>SKCR01034183.1:0-43626 GCA_019454045.1 Zanthoxylum bungeanum | reverse complement strand
GTATTCGATCTGATTACGATTATATTGAAACTAAATGTTGTTTAGTGATATGTATTTATTAGACAAAGCCCCATAATATATAATGCAGCGTACCAGTTACAAAGCATAGTTTTTGTAATTGACATTGGGAGTGTCACTGCTAAATGTATATTATCAAATATAGTTCCGGTCAGATTCACTAACACGGGTCGGTTAGTCAAATCTGTTGAGACCAGTACATGTCGTATATCGAGACTTGGTACGATGGTTTATCCCAATGAACCATGAGTCCAGGGAGACTCGTATGGACGTGTAGGTGTTTATAGTGGATAAACACTGAACGACTCACCGAAGATTCTTAATGGATGGTACACCAACGTCAATAAGAATCTTCTCGGGTTGAGTAGCATAGTGGTCCTTCGACTGAGATAACCACTGTGGATGTATGAGACATCCTCCACACTTAGATGGCAGTCACGTCACTGATCTATTTAGATCAGACCTCCGCCTGTTCGTTGGGTGTGGACCGATCCTCAGGATATCCTGTGTATCAAGATGGATCCGTCAGTTCTGTGTACAGAGCATAGGTAGTCCATATATGATTAACAGTCTGTTAAATCTGTGGCCACAGTATACTTCGGAAGTAAGATCTGAATGTTATTTAGAGATTGCTAATAGATACATCGACGGGATAATACCAATAGAGATTTGACGTTTACATCTATATCTCTGGTATTATCCGGATACCTGTGACGGACGGATTATACGTATGCAATGATCTCGACCTGTATGATTCAGCTAGTTTAATCTGTGATCGTCATGATTTGCGGGTGGGTAAATTATGGAAACGAAATTGGATTTTGTGACGGATATACCTGAATCTAGAGAGTCTCACTAATGAAATATACTCGTAGAACAATAGGGCAACTTTTATGAATAATGGTGATTATTTATAACTCGTTTAAACGTTAAACGAAAAATACATGCAAACGGGCCGAACCGTCATTTCCTAATTAATGTGTGTTTGTATTTATTATTGATATTATTAAATACACATTAATAAATTGTCAAATAAAGGTATTTGGCATAAATCATTAATATATGTATTTGAGATATTTAAAGTAAATATAATACATATATTTGAGATATTTGTATTTAATTAATTATTTAATTGTTAAATGATTAATATAATTAAAATATAAATATCTCACCAAATGATAAAGTTAGGAAATGATTATAAGTGTAAATGTTTGACTTTACATTAAAGGAAAATGTTGTCAAATTGAATTTGACTTCCTTGGATATTTGTTTTAATTGTTAAAATTGAAAATATCTATTTCCTTTTTATTTTTGTAATTTTCGGCCATGACTTATTAAATATAAGTGTTATATTTTTTAAGTTGCCATTGTTGACTTGTTTGGAATCATTAAAGTGTAATGATAAAAGTAAAACAAGTTGATAAACCTTTAAATGAAACAAAGTAAAAATATCTAGATATTTTTATTTTTTATCTTCACAATTTCGGCCAAGGGCTTATTTTGGTGAAGTATATATTGTTTCATTTCATTTTAGGGTTTAACATGTTCATTTGATACAAAATAACTTAAAAGAAGTTGAGAGAAAAGGCTTGGAGGCTAAAGAAGAAAGCTTGGAAAAATCTTGTTTTTGTAATTTTTTCTTTAAAGTCTTCAACATAGAAAATATTTCTAATATGCTTAGCTTCATTTTTGATGCTTTGATGTTATCTCTACTCTTATAGTTTGTGTTTATATGGTTGTTAACTTTGATGAAAGATTGAAGCATGTAAGTAAGCTTGAAATTGTTTCAATGCTTTACTTTTGATTTTTAGAAAATCAAGTTGTCATTCTAGAGTTGGTAAGCCACTCCTTGGTGACCTAAAATTATTCTAGAGTTGTTTCAAAGTGGTGAGGCTAGATTGGTGAAGTATTGAATGGATTAAAGTGTTGGATTTTAAAGAATTGGTAAAATTGGACAATTTGATGAAATTGAAAAATTAGGGTTCATAACCTTCTCCAAATTTGGGGCTTTTCATATATGTGATGTATTATGGTATGACTATGATGCATGTAAAATTTTGGGTTAATTGGATTTGATCTTGGCTTGTTTTTGAACAAAAGGACCAAATTGCAAAAAACTGAAAATTGGGGGTGCTCTCGGCAATTTCAGAAAAATTGGGGATTTGTGTGAAATCTGATTTTGATGCATTAGATGTGTTGAAAAACATTTTAGAAATGATTTAGAATCGTCCAAATTGTATTTGACAACTTTTGGACTAAAATGATAAACTTACAAAGTTTTGGGGCAATTCGGTAATTACTAAGAAATTTGATCTCTTGTGTAATTTTTCAGAATTTTATAATTGGATAATTAAATAAATAAGTTTATTTGAATCATCCGAGAAAAATTTTTGAAATAGGAAAATTTTGATTTTTCGCGATTCCGCTGCGTTACCGATATTCCCCCTTAAAACCCCTTCACGAAGAACATCAAAAGGCTTTCGAGAGCCTGAAGAAATATTTGTCACAGCCGCCGGTGATGGTACCCTATGTGCCAGGACGGCCAATGAAGTTATACATATCAGCCGAAGAGCAGTACATAGCTGGGATGATCGCGCAAGATGATGACATGGACGTCGAAAAAGCCATATATTACATCAGCAGACAATTGCTGAAATATGAATGTAATTATTCTCCAATGGAGAAATTGTGTTTGGCTTTATATTTTACATTTACTAAATTACGAGCCTACCTTAGGCTGACTACAGTGTACTTAATTACTAAAGTTAATATAATAAAGTACATGTTTTCTCGTCTTATTTTGCATCAAAGAGTTGGCTTCTGGTCATTATCATTATCAGAATTAGATATACGGCATGAACCTCAAAAGGCTGTTAAAAATCAAGCCTCGGCAGATTTCTTAGCTGATCACCCGTGTTTGAGTACCATTATAGAAATGGAAATGGAACTAGATGAATGCAGTTTGAAATTATGGACGATGTATTTCGATGGATCTAGCACGACGAAATGAGCATGAATAAGAATAGTCTTGGTCAGTCCATTGGGAGAATAATTTCGTTTTATGGTCAGGTTGGACGAATATTGCACCAACAATCAGGCCAAATACGAGGCCTTGATATTTAGGTTGGAAATACTCCTCAATATGGGAGTAACACATGTGTCCATTAGAGGATACTCGCAATTAGTAATCCAACAAGTAACGGGAGCCTTTAAATGCCAAAGCCTATCAGTCATGGCACTATCAGATATACCCAAAGAGTTGCTAGATCAATTTGACTATGCGGAGCTAGAACACGTTCCAAGGAAGAAGAACGAAGTGGCCAACAATTTGGCCCAAGCGGCCTCAGGATATAAACAGATAAGCATAGATGGTATATATAGGAGCGAATAGGTCAAGCCAGCCTTGATGAGGAGGAAAGGGGTGACGGATGTCATAACCGTTAAGGTCCAAGACGAGGACGATTGTAGAAGAGAGATCAAAGAATTTTTAAGACAGCCCGAAAATGGAAAAGGTCGAAGGCTGAAACTCAAAGCTTTGAACTACGTGGTGTCGGGAGACGTGTTATATAAAAAAAGCCAAGACGGTCTGTTGTTGAAATATGTAGGGCCAACAGAATCCAAAACTATTATGGCCGAAATACACGAGGGTGTTTGTGGGGCTCATCAGGCCGGAATAAAGATGAGGTGGCTGATCATACAGAGCGGATATTATTGGCCGAAAATGGGAGAGTCGTGCATATCGTATGCGAATGGGTGGGTCGCTTGTCAGAAGCATGGGCCCATTCAGAGGGTACCAGCAACCGAAATGGTCCATGTCATTAAACCATGGCCGTTCATAGGATAAACGATAGATTTGATAGGAAAAATCTATCCAGCATATAGCAAGAGACATACCTTCATTATCGTTGCCACAAATTTCTTTACCAAATGGGTGGAGGCAATTCCGGTAGTGGAGATCTCTCAAGAGAAAATTATCAAGTTCATACATCATTCACCGATTCGGTATAACACAAACAATAATGGTGGATCATGGTACTTCGTTAAATGGCGAGAAGGTAAAAAAATTCCTGGCCGAATACCACTACAAGAAATTATAATTTTAGCGACGGAATATTCCGTTTCAAAATTTAATGACGGAATTGAAACGGATAATGAAATCAGGGACGAAATTTAGCGAGAAAAAAAATTCCATCTCTAATTTAGAGACGGAAACAAAAATTCGTCGCTAATCATTTAGAAACGGAATTTTTCCGTCACTAATCTGTCGCTAATTAGAAACGGAATTAATATTTCCGTCGTTATTTTTTTACGACCAACAGAATAGAGACGAAATTTTTCCGTCTCTAATCCGTCGCTAACTGTCCAGTAGCGACAGATTAGCGATGAATATTTCTGTCTCTATTTCACAGTTTTCTTGTAGTGTACGGGATCCGGCTAGTAAACACTACTCCATATTACCCCCAGTCAAATGGTCAGGCATAATCGTCCAATAAAACCCTTAAAGGGTTGATTCAGAAAATGTTAACGGACAATGCCAGGCAATGGGACGAATGTTTAAGTCAGGCTCTATGGGCATATAGGACGTCACAGCGAACGAGTACCTCAGTCATGCCATTTCAATTAGTATATGGTCAAGATGTCGGATTGCCAGTTGAAGTTAAAATTGAATCCACTAGAGTGATGTTGCAAAAGGAATTGACAAAGGAGGACTATGGCGAAGCAATGATTCAAAATTTGTTGGAATTGGACGATATTAGATGCAATGTCATAAATCGTTGGGAAGCGCAAAATAAAAAAATGGCCAAGGGATATAATCAGAGAGTCATGGCTAAATCGTTCAGAAAAGGCGAATTACTGTGGAAAACTATATTGCCACTTGGTGCCAAAGATCCGGCATATGGAAAATGGTCGCCTAATTGGGAAGGCCCATTCGAGGTAAAAAAAATGTATTGCCAAACGGAGCCTATCATTTAAAAAATTTGAATGGAAAAGTGCATGTTAGAGTGATAAACGGTAAATATTTGAAAAATATGTGCCCTCATTATGGGAGCATGAGAACGTAATGTCTTTGCAATAAAGACAAAGCTAAGTAATAAAAGAATGTATTTTATTTAATACATGTAAAAACGTCCTCAAAAGTATAACATTTGGACGATGAAACGTCCTACATTAGTACATGACTATTGGCTGGCCAAAGATCGCTGAAGCTCGTCAGGCGAATCTTTTAGAAGCAAGGACTTCTCCCCCAAGTTTCGCCACTCTCGCCGCATCTCAGCATCGGTGTAGAACACATAAATCGGCGACGATGTTCCGGGCTCGCGGCCCGGTTGGGAGTACGGGGTAGCCCGCGGGGGACTAAATCGGAGAATAAAATGGAGTCGCCACCCGGTGTGAACCGGGAAAATGATTTAAGGCCGCACTCACCCCTCGCAAGGGAAGACCTCAAACCGTTGGGTTCGGAATGGTCCCTTACTTATGCCACTTGTGATGAACAGATTTGTGCAATAATTTAACTAAGTCTACACGACATACATGTCCAAGAATAACCTAAAATTAGTGCGCATTCATCAAAGTAAATCCTAGTTCTAAGTCTGCATGCTTTGAAAGTAATTATCACAACGGCAAACATACGATATCACACAATGAGCATGTTGAATCGTCAAATACAAAGAATAAATAACATCCTAAACATAAACGCAATTTAAATTCCTATTGTGAAAGAAAATAACTAAATCATGCATAAAAATAAATAACACACTAAACTAAATCATGCTTAAGAAATAAATAACATACTAGACTAAATTAGCTCGAATACATTGTGGATGAAACGAAATATGTGAATCTCTCAAGTGGTATGGGGCATTGTATCCCGAGTGCAAACCATAATACCATCCATTCGGATTCGGCTACGGAATTTATGTCCAGGTTTCCATCCGATATACCGCAAGAGAGAACACATATTCCGTTCATCCGGAAATCACATCTTACACTAACCCACAATACTCTTGCAAAATAAAGTAATAAAATAACTAAAAAATAAAGGATAATAAATAAAAGGGGTGCCCTCAGGTCTAACATCTTTAGTCGTCTATCGGAAGTGCGGTACATGGTCGTCGGAAGGGTTGATGCTCCGCAACTCCTCCGGTTCACTGGTTCAACATTTTCCTTCGCTGTTTCGCTATTTGAGCTGATGTTTTTACTCCGTTTCGCGGTGTTTCTGGTCACGGTATTGGCTCACTATTTTACGATAAAAGGGGGACTGTTTTGGCTTACGGCTTGCGGGTTTTGTGGTTTTTTTGCAGTAGTTTTACGGGTGCAGTTTGAGGGGTATTTTCACGGTAAACCTGGACAGTTTAGGGGGAGTTTGAGCGTGCAGTTCAGAGGAGTTTATGCGGCTGTTTTGGGGCTGGACAATGAGTGTTTTATGTGGCAGTTTCAGGGTTATTTCAGTGGTGTTTTCACGGTGAGTAAAGAGGCTGTTTGTAGGGTGTTTTCTCGGTAGTTTGTGGGGTAGTTGATGCGTTGATTTCGATGGGCTTGAGGACGTATTTTGGAGGCAGTAACGTGAGTGCTTTAGGATGTGTGAATGGGCAGTTGTTACGTGAGGGAGGTAGATGGCGTGAGGTGGATTTTGGCTGAAGTTAGGCTGCTACGTGAATGGGCAGGTAGGGTGAGTACTTACTGGTCAGGGACGTGTTTAGTGGCTATGAAGGCTGTTGATGCGTGAATGGGTAGTGGAAGCTATGTGGCTAGGCGTGAAGAGGGTAGTTGTTTGCGTGAGTGGAGGGTGCATGTGTCTTCGTTGTGTGGCTGTGTGAGTTGAGAGGGGAGCTAGGGCGTGAGGTCTTGGGTTTATTGTTTTTGTGTTGTTGAAATGAGTTGAGCTTGGGGGTGCGTGAACTGCTTGTGTTTTTAAGATTTTCCGTGAGAATCAATTAACTCTTTCGTGGCTTTGGTTAGGGTTTCTTTTTATAGGGGAGTGAAACTGAGGGGGGTGTTATGGGTTATGCATGGGTGTGTTATGGGTGTTGCATGTGTTGGTGTTTGTTTGTGACTTGTGTTTACGTGGGAGAGGGATAAATGCATGGAGGGTGCGGGATTATTTGTGGGTTATTTGTGTTTTTGGTTTGGTTGTGATTGGGTGAGATGCTTTGTTTATTGGTTAGTTCTTTCACGTGGGAGAGGGTTGTGAGGTGCATGGGTGATTTTGTGTTTGTTGCGTGGAGTGCATGGGTTTTCTTTGTTGGCTTGTGCTTGGTGTGGTTATTGTCTTTGTTGGTTTGTGTTTGGGGTTTGTTTATTTTGTTTGGGCGTGAGGTATGGGTGGTGAATGAGGTTTGTGATTTTTGTTTGTTTATTGTATGGTGTTTTGGGTGTGAGGCATCTATTTAGTTTTGATTGGTGACTTTTGTTGATGGAATTATTTGTGTTTTTAAAACAGAGGTCCAACGAGCGAACCCGAAGCTAAACCGACGAATTAAATCCGCTAAGGTGTCAATGTCTGACTCTTCCCTTCCGACGTCCGTTTCCCACGAATTCCACAACTTAAGAGGTAGTGCCTCTGTACGAGACTCATCATCGGGACTTACATGCAAAAATACAGTGCCTATAGTCGCCCCCACTTTGATCGGACTTGTGCAGTGTGTGACAATGACAATCCTATCAAAGTTTATGCAATGCATTTTTACTTACCTGGCTCGCCTGCTGCTTCGAACTGAGTTGATGGTGAAGTGGGCCTCGACCCTGGGACGCATCCCGAAACTACGACTGAGCTGATTGTGATGGCGAGGTGATTTCTTTTGTTCCCGAACCATCTGTGTGCTTTGTTCCCGAACTATTGTAGAGAGTGGGCTCTGTTCCCTGAATTGTGGGTCTTGTTCCTGATTTGAGTTGAGATAAGGGTTTTGTTCCCTGAATTGTGGGTCTTGTTCCCGATTTGAGTTGAGATAAGGGTCTTGTTCCTGGATTGTAGGTCTTGTTCCCGTGGGTCTTGTTCCCGATGTGAGTTGAGAGTCTTGTTCCCTGAATTGTGGGTCTTGTTCCCGATTTGAGTGAGATATGGGTCTTGTTCCTGGATTTTAGGTCTTGTTCCTGTGGGTCATGTTCCTGATGTGAGTTGAGAGTCTTGTTCCCTGAATTGTGGGTTTTGTTCCCGATTTGAGTAGATATAAGGGTCTTTTTCCCTGAATTGTGGGTCTTGTTCCCGATTTGAGTTGAGATAAGGGTCTTGTTCCCTGAATTGTGGGTCTTGTTCCCGATTTGAGTTGAGATAAAGGTCTTGTTCCTGGATTGTGGGTCTTGTTCTCGTGGGTCATGTTCCCGATGTGAGTTGAGAGTCTTGTTCCCTGAATTGTGGGTCTTGTTCCCGATTTGAGTAGATATAAGGGTCTTGTTCCCTGAATTGTGGTTCTTGTTCCCGATTTGAGTTGAAGGTCTTGTTCCCTGAATTATGTTGCAGGTCTTGTTCCTTGAATTGTGGTTCTTGTTCTCGATTTGAGTTGAGGGTCTTGTTCCCTGAATTATGTTGCAGGTCTTGTTCCTGATTGTGGGTTTTGTTCCCAAATTGAATTGTAGGTCTTGTTCCTGATTGTGGGTCTTGTTCCCAAATTGAGTTGCGGGTCTTATTCCCGATTGTGGGTCTTGTTCCCAAATTGAGTTGCAGGTCTTGTTCCCGATCAGAATTGTGGGTCTTGTTCCCGATCTGAATTGTGGGTCTTGTTCCCGAACTAAATTGTGGGTCTTATTCCCGATCAGAATTGTGGGTCTTGTTCCCGATCTGAATTGTGGGTCTTGTTCCCGAACCGGATTGTCTTTGCCAATTTTTCATTTTTTTCGAAACTACGAACAAAAACAAGACAAAATTGCGTGCATGTGACGTGTATGCATGTATGCATGGGTGTGTGTTACTACCTTGCTGGTGTTAGGCCTTCTTTGCCCTCTGGCGCCCTTCGCCTACTAATGTCTTTGGTCGCCCCCTGGGCATGCTTACAGTTTCCTTTCGCTTGTTCTCTTCTAGTGCTTGGTCAGTTTCCTTTGGTCCCTGACTCGTTGTATCCCTGATTCACAGGTGGTGGTAGACTGGTCGCCCCCAGACTTGATTTAACTTTCTGCTCTTCGTTGTTTGCACTAGGTCAAAGTAGATCATGCGATGTGATGTTTCCATACCAACATACTGTACTGAAATAGTCCCAATAGTTATACATATTGTTGCCCTCAAAGGATGCCCAGTGTTGAAACTAGAGAACCTTCAAAGTACTCGAGGCAACTCAAATCCGAGCGTTTGAATAAATGATCTGAATCAGACTCAAAGTGTGTGTGTGCAAAATTTCCTTTGCAGATTCATCCCCAGGTAAGCCAAATCAATGATTTCGTCAAAAGATTGAGATCGATGGGTCAAACCAACCTAGATGTCTCAATTATGCTTGCAGTTGCTTTTTTGTGCTCAATATGGTATGATTTTCTTTCTCTTTTGTCCCTTTCTTTTTTCTTTTCATTTTGAAATTCTTTTTTTTCTTTTCTTTCTTTTTTCTTTTTTTCTTTCTTTCTTTTTTTTTCAACACACCTACCCTTTAAGGTAGCATTTCTCCTCATGGTGGTCCTATTACTCGCCCATGTGTAGCTTCACATTTATCGGTTATAGGTGGTTTAATTCTTTTCCTTAGAGACTTTTCTTTTATTTTCAACCATACCACACATCATAACACAAGTAAATCAGGATAGACATTTAGGCGAACGGTCATTCACCGACCTACAATTTCTTCAACTAGTCACTTTGCCAACTACTCAGGTTTTCACTGCTAAGAACCATAATCAAGTGTTTACGAGTCTAACATAGATCAATCACTCAAAGTATCAGATAAAAGCACATCAAGAGTTTATCATTTCTAAGGTTTCACCCTAAAGCAAACAATTTCATCATTGGACTTATGTCTAACTATCAA
The DNA here is from genome assembly GCA_019454045.1 of Zanthoxylum bungeanum. Taxonomy (NCBI): domain Eukaryota; kingdom Viridiplantae; phylum Streptophyta; class Magnoliopsida; order Sapindales; family Rutaceae; genus Zanthoxylum; species Zanthoxylum bungeanum. The sequence continues at coordinate 33,667 of SKCR01034183.1, read as the reverse complement.
TGACTAAGAAAACAAACAATTTTTTTCTTTTTTTCTTTTTTTCTTTTTTTTTTTGAAGGCCCCCCAATGGTCTTTCTATTTTTGCCGTAAGGTTTTCTGTTTCTCGGCTTCCTTTTCCCGACATCTATGTTTGCTAAACTCTTCTTGACAAATCTTTTTTTTTTCTCTAACCCAACGGATATCTATGATGGCTTTTAAGACACAAAGGTTAACATGATGCGTGTGATGCATAGAACATATAAGTCGGCCCATTATCATTCTGAAGCATTCAACCATACTATTGCGTTGTGCAAACTTGTCCCAGTTGAAAAGGCCCAACAGGTTTACACTTTTGCGATAACATGACTAAACAACTTCAAATGATAAAAGGCCTAAACACAAAATGGCCCATCGGCATTTTAGAAGCTTTTGGCCCAATTGTCATAAAATACAAACTCATCCCAGTTTAAATGGCCCAACAAGTTCATATCTCGTGACAAGAAGTCCAACTGAATCCAAATGATGATGGTCCCGAACACAAGCATAAAGAGGTTTTTTCTATTGGTCCTACAACTACAGTTCACATGTAGGTTTAAAGGAGGATTGCCCACAACTAGGACTCCCCACTCAAGGGTTCAAGCGACCAAGTGAGAGCACATTTTTTATACCTTACGGTACGTGCCAACGAGTTACGGTATGTGATTAACTGTCAAATGAATTCTTATTGTAGATTCCCCAGAGGGAGGGTGGAGCAAGCTCTTTTAAATACCCAAGCCTCTTAGCCTCTTATTGCCTTGGTGATAGGAATAAACAACAAGTCCACCAAATTAGTCTGTCACAATGAGCTACGGGTAATGATTATCTATGTGCTTTCATAGCTTTTCCTTATAAAAGGTAGTGAATGAAGGAAGACACCAAACCATCACCTAGCCTTAATAGTGCCTTTGATTAAACTCCCTAAACCCATAGTAGACATGGTTAATTTAAAGCACAAATCACAAATATTACAAGACATTATTTCAGGGCCGATTCTCTATCCCTAGTGGAGTTGCCAGACTGTAGAACACAGAAATCAGCGACGCTGTTCCGGGCTCGCGGCCCAGTTGGGAGAACGGGGTAGCCCGCGGGGGACTAAATCGGAGAATAAAATGGAGTCGCCACCCGGTGTGAACCGGGAAAATGATTTAAGGCCGCACTCACCCCTCGCAAGGGAAGACCTCAAACCGTTGGGTTCGGAATGGTCCCTTACTTATGTCACTTGTAATGAACGGATTTGTGCAATAATTTAACTAAGTCTACACGACATACATGTCCAAGAATAACCTAAATCTAGTTCGCATTCATCAAATTAAATCCTAGTCTAAGTTTGCATGCTTTGAAAGTAATTATCACAACGACAAACATACGATATCACACAATGAGCATGTTGAATCATCAAATACAAAAATAAATAACATCCTAAACATAAACGCAATTTAAATTCCTATTTTGAAAGAAAATAACTAAATCATGCATAAAAATAAATAACACACTAAACTAAATCATGCTTAAGAAATAAATAACACACTAAATTAAATCATGCTTAAGAAATAAATAACATACTAGACTAAATCATGCTTGAATACAAGGTTGGATAAAACGAAATATGTGAATCTCTCAAGTGGTACGGGGCATTGTATCCCGAGTGCAAACCGCAATACCGTCCATTCGGATTCGGCTACAGAATTTATGTATGGGTTTCCATCCGATATACCGCAAGAGAGAACACATATTTCGTTCATCCGGAAATCACATTTTACACTAATCCACAATACTCATGCGAAATAAAGTAATAAATTAACTAAAAAATAAAGGATAATAAATAAAAGGGGTGCCATCAGGTCTAACCTCTTTAGTCGTCTATCGGAAGTGCGGTACGTGGTCTTCGGAAGGGTTGATGCTCCGCAGATCCTCCGGTTCACTGGTTCAACATTTTCCTTCGCTATTTCGCTGTTTGGGCTGCTATTTTTACTCCATTTTGCGGTGGTTTCTGGTCGCGCGTATTGGCTCACTATTTTACGGTAAAATGGGGACTGTTTGGCTTACGGCTTGCGGGTTTTATGGTTTTTTGCTGCAGTTTTACGGGTACAGTTTGAGGGGTATTTTCACGGTAAAACTGGACAGTTTAGATGGAGTTTGAGCGTGCAGTTCAGAGGAGTTTATGCGGCTTTTTTGGGGCTGGACAGTGAGTGTTTTATGCAGCAGTTTCAGGGTTATTTCAGAGGTGTTTTCACGGTGAGTAAGTGGGCTGTTTGTAGGGTGTTTTCTCGGCAGTTTATGGGGCAGTTGATGAGTTGATTTTTAGGACATGTTTTAGAGGCAGTAACGTGAGTTCTTGAGGACGTGTGAATGGGCAGTTGTTACGTGAGGGAGGCAGATGGCATGAGGTGGATTTTTGCTCAAGTTGGGGCTGCTACGTGAATGGGCAGGTGGCGTGAGTACTTACTGGTCAGGGACGTGTTTAGTGGCTATGAAGGCTGTTGATGCGTGAATGGGTAGTGGAAGTTATGTGGCTAGGCGTGAAAGGGGGGTAGTTGTTTGCGTGAGTGGAGGGTGCAGGTGTCTTCGTTGTGTGGCTGTGTGAGTTGAGAGGGGAGCTAGGGCGTGAGGTCTTGGGTTTATTGTTTTTGTGTTGTTGAAATGAGTTGAGATTAGGGGGTGCGTGAACTGCTTGTGTTTTGAGATTTTTCGTGAGAATCAATTAACTCCCTCGTGTCTTTGGTTATGGTTTCTTTTATAGGGGAGTGAAGGTGAGGGGGTGTTATGGGTTATGCATGGGTGTGTTATGGGTGTTGCATGTGTTGGTGTTTGTTTGTGACTTGTGTTTACGTGGGAGAGGGTTAAATGCATGGAGGGTGCATGAGCTTATTTGTGGTTTTGTTTTTGTTTGTGATTGGGTGAGATGCTTTGTTTATTGGTTAGTTGTTTCACGTGGGAGAGGGTTGTGAGCTGCATGGGTGATTTTGTTGATTTTGTGTTTGTTGAGTGGGGTGCATGGGTTTTGTTTGTTAACTTGTGCTTGGTGTGGTTATTGTCTTTGTTGGTTTGTGTTTGGGGTTTGTTTATTTGTGTTTGGGCGTGAGGTATGGGTGGTGAATGAGGTTTGTGATTTTTGTTTGGTGTTTTGGGTGTGAGGTATGTATTTAGTTTTGATTGGTGACTTTTGTTAATGGAATTGTTTGTGTTTTTAAAACAGAGGTCCAACGAGCGAACCCGAAGCTAAACCGGTGAATTAAATCCGCTAAGGTGTCAATGTCTGACTATTCCTTTCCGACGTCCGTTTCTCACGACTTCCACAACTTAAGAGGTAGTGCCTCTGTACGAGACTCATCATCGGGACTTACATGCAAAAATGCAGTGCCTACAGTCGGCCCTCATGAGATCGGCCAGACCTTTCTCAAAATCAACTCGGGCCAGATCCTTGAACTTGGCCATAGTAGAAGTGGCCTCAGCTACCAGAGAGGCAAGCCCCATCTTCTTGGCATCTCTCCTCATGCTGCTTTCCTCTATCTGGCACTGGATATCTTGTAGTTGTCGCTCTAGGTCCAGCAGCAAAGACTCCTAGATAACCATTTCATCTGTAGATTCTCTTATAGCTTGCCGAAGGTTATCAATGGTGCCTCGAAGCCTGTCTTTTTTTGTTATTGATGCGCGCAACCTGGCCTTCTGACCATGTGTGGTCCGATAACGAAGAATAAGGGTCGGGATCGTGCTTTGCAGGTCTTGGAGTGAGAGTCAGCTTTCTGCTAAAATAGGCAAAACAGAGCGATGCATATTGGCCGAGAACCTCCTGAAGGGCCTCCAAGTCTGATGTAGCCTAGACCGGAGATAAGAGAGGCAAGGAAGAAGGAGAAGCTAACTGGTCCAAATCGCTCAAAATGTCATGGATCGATTGCAACAATTGATCTGACGCCTGATTACAAAAAGCCAAAGTTAGTAAATCAAACCAGAATAGGCGAAGAAGAAAGAACATAAGGAGAAATCATTTACATTTTCGGGCCGACAAGCAGAACTGGACGGCTCAGCAACAGGAGGTATAAGGGTTTCCAGTGGCAACACCGGTTCTTCCCTAGGAGATTGGACTGAGAGAACGGGAGATGATGCCCGAAGAGGAGAGGAAATAGGGGCCGAAGACGATGGCCGTTCAGAAGCAGCAGATGGTTGAATTAAAGAAACAGGAGCTGCCGGCCGAGGAGTTGGAGACTGAGGAGCCGAAGATGACGGCTGGTCAAAAGCAGAAGGCTCATGCGCCAAAGGGACATGAGACATCGCCCGAGGAGGAAGGGGCGGAAGAGCCGAGGACGACGGATGTCCAAAGGCCGAAGTTGGTTGAGCCGAAGGGACTGGAGATGCCGCCCGAGGAGGAGATGATTGTTGCGGCATAGCTGCCGGCTGAGCCTTTGTAGAAGAAATCTGGATTGGAAGAGTCAGAAACATGAATAACCTCATTCTCTTCATAAATGCGACGAAGTACATCGTCTTTATACATAGACCGAGCTTCTTCTAATGACTCAAATTCGGCCAAACTATAAAGGCCGTCTACATCACTATAACTCCCCCTAAGCCATGTGGCGGCCATTCTGCATACCAAGGGGTAAAGCCGTTTGAGATGACGCCAAAGAGGCCCGTCATCCGGCCAAATAGATTCTGGCACATCAGGCTCTTCACCCGGATCCTGCACAATTGGTACAAGATCTTCCAAAGAGGGGCATTCAAATAACGGATGGTCTCTTGGAATTTCCTCAACACTTGGATGCGAACGATTGAATTCTATACATGGCTCCGTACCTTGGGGGTCGGCTCTGGACGAAGCACAGGTAATAGCTGTCTCGCCCTCTTCTGGCGGTTGTTCCACGATTGGAGCCTCAGATGCTTCATCGTCGTCCGATGGAAGTTGAACTATCGACACTACGGTAGGTTCAACCTTCTCAGGTGGACCTTCAACTATGAGAGCTTCGGGCCCCAGAGTTTGGGTCGTTTCGGGAACGACAGAAGGTGGCCCCGTCCTAAGCACCTGCACAAGATACAGAACTTAGTCCCAAATTATATTTTAGCCCGATATATAAGAGAAACATGGTTTCAGATTATACCTTAGCACGACGTACGAGAGGCACGTATGAATCAGAGCTTCATCGTCGTCCGATGGAAGTTGAACGATCGACACTACGGTAGGTTCAACCTCATAAGGGGGACCTTCAACTATGAGAGCTTCGGGCCCCGGAGTTTGGGTCGTTTCGGGAACGACAGAAGGCGGCCCCGTCCTAAGCACCTGCACAAGATACAGAACTTAGTCCCAAATTATATTTTAGCCCGATATACAAGAGAAACATGGTTTCAGATTGTACCTTAGCACGACGTACGAGAGGCACGTATAAATTAAAGCTATGATTGGGGGAAGGCTGTTTCCGTTTGGCCTGTTTAATTTTCTTCGGCTTGGCTGCCTCAATTGGTTTCTTCGACCTCGCCGACTCTGAAGATTTGGAAGAAAAAAAGATGGTAGAAAATACCCGCATAGAGGGCAAAGAAAAGAATCTCTCCCGGCCAGGTGGCCAAAAACGATCGAAGAGAGAATGAACCGATGTACAAGGGGAAAAGGAAACTACAACAAATGAAGATAACAAAGAAATGGTCTCCAACAAGGATTGATCTATTTCAGAGAGCGAAAGGACTTTAAAACGGTCCGATGAAGCGGAGCGCATATGGAAGAACGGAAGAGGCCATCCTTGAATGAGACCGAGTTGGAGGGTAGCGAAGTTAGGCGAATGAACCTCTACTCCGGCCTTGCCATTGGCCCCGGTCAGGATGTCATGAATCAGATCACGGCTGCATAAAAACTTACACCATATGCGAAGACCTGATTCATCCTCTTCTGACTCAGGGATGTCATGGACAAAAGAAGGGTTGTTGCCCAAGGAAAAAGGAAAGAAAGAAGGAACCCGAGAAAGGGTATAAAAATATTCAAAAGCAGCGCGATGGAGGAGAGAGGTTGGTCAAAGTTAAGCAAAAAGAAGACCAGCACAAGGATAAAAATTATTTGAATTAATTGAGCCGAAGACAGGGAAATAGGCTCTCAGCCAAAGCTGGACGAGCCATAGAGGGCCATAGGCAATTGGTGAAACCTCTTACCTAAGTTGTTTTTGAAGAACGGCCAACCCTCGATAGATGGCGGCCAACAAAAATGATGTCAGGTCCAGATGATGACCATTGGCAAGGTCGGAAGAGATGGGGAGGTAACCCGCCACGGGTTTCTGGCTTGGCGCGCAAATGATATATTTGCAAAGCCAGTAATGAAGGAAGGTCGTACGCTCTAGCATTGAGACCGGACCGGCCGATTTGGAAAATGTACAGAGAAAAGCAGAGTAGGACGAGAAGGACGAAGAGTCCATTGAATGAGGAGGGAAACGAAAGGTTGTACAGGCCGAGATGGTCGTACCCAAAGGGGCCAACGCGGTAATAGCACTAATGTCGCGAAGGGTGATGGTGAAAGGACCAGCAGGGAAGATGAAAACGTTGTATTCAGAGGACCAGAAAAGTAGTGAGGTAGGAAACAAGTTTCGGTCGAAAGAGGGCAAAGTCAGCGAGAGTTCGATAAGAGAAAGGAAGCTATGTTCCTCAAGAAAGGAACGGGTATCTGTTTGCAGTAGCATACGTTGGAACCAGGTCTCAAATGAGGAATCATGTTTTGGCCATGTGAGGATAAGATTAGATTGAGCCAAGGGGAAACATTCAGTGGCTCTGAAAAAAGGAGGCCAGAAGTAGAAGGAAACTGTTGAGCCAATGGGGCCGTGGTGATGGCATTGTCATCGACGAAGATGGGACCTCGAGTGCATTGGCCGTAGTTTTCATTGAGGACATGAACACCAAAAGCACTCACAGAGGAGTCACCCAATGCCATCTGATAGTCACCAAAAGTTGAGGAGCTGTTTTTAGGGGCAGAAGAAGAAGACGCCATTAATGCTGGAAGGTTGAGAGTAAGAAATAAAGGAACTTTGCAAAGAGGATGGAAAGTAAAGTAAAAACCAGAGTAGGCTAAACCCTTAAATACACAGACGAAAGGCTCAACCTGAGACAGATGTCGCAACCTAAATCATCGAAAGAAGTAAACGACGGGAAAATAAGGAGAATGAAGGGTCGCCCTAGACAGGTGTTGGGATACGATTCGGCGTGAAGGAATAAAGGTGACGTGTAACGAAGGGAGACATTGAAATGACGTGAAAAACGGATCATTAATGGGAGTCATGGTGAAACGTGTTGGGAAAGGTCGCGCATTTATTGAAGAAGTGATGGGCTCGTATGGAAAACGTAAAGGGCGGCTCAACAAACAATAGGGAGAGGACTTGTAGGCCGGCGTCTACCACCCTGAATTCTACCTACATCAAGAAAATCACCTCGATTTCACTTCCAACTCAATCAAAGTGAATTTGGGGGACAATTGTTGACAAAAGAAAATCGCCCTAGAACGACATGGAGGAAAGCAAGCGGGAAAGACATGTATCACTCCACAGGACGATTCGAACCTAGGACGAGGAAGAAGAGAGCAGTCCTGGAGATCGCCCAACAATTAGAACGACAAAAGGACTTAAGACGACCGAAACATCGATTAGAACGACAACAGACTCAGGACGATCGAACACATGCTACAGTTAATCCCAGGATTACAGCAGTTAGACATTTCCCTCTACGATCAGGTAGTTATGGCGCGCAACTCCATGGTTCGGGACGTGACTCGACAGTTGCAGGGGAGTTACGGACTGAAACCGTCCGAGCAGTTTACAAATTCCATTATAAAAGGCTCACTCATGTGAAGAAAGAACCCCGATCAAATGAAGACTCAAACGAGCATCTTATTATTTTTATTTCGTAGTTTCATAATTTTTAGGACTGTAATTTATGTGCTTGTTGTACGTGCCAAATTTGGGCGAGGGGTAAAATTGTCTTTTCACGTCAAAATTCAATACCAAAAGCCCACAAATTTTGGCCCTTAAAAACCATATTGGAAGAACCCAGCCCAAAAGACTTTATTCCATCGGTACATAACACTACAAATGAAAAGCCAAATAAGTAGACAGCATAAAACACAATTGTTACTAACTATTCCTCTTTTTCTAAAAACACAAACACATGCAAATATTCTTCCACGCCGAAAGTTGAATCCAAAGCACGTTGTGGGCTCATCTGCCAGAGAGGTCAGCACTTATCACAGCTACAGAGTAATCTCTTTTCAGATCTATAAAAGGGGAGAGTCAGAGTTCTCGAATCCAGGTTTCACTTCTCTCTTACATGCTTCTGCTCCCTGACACAAGCTCCTTGAGCACTCCATCCCTTTAAACACTTTCCACCGCCCTCATGGCCACCCAAAGATGTCAAAGTAACATTAAACCTTGCTTTTACATTTTACATATTTACTGCTCATTTCATACTACTGACTTGGGCGTCGGAGTGCCCCCGGCACCCACCACACCGGTGGGGAGTCTTCTCCCGCTCACTCTACCTTTGTTTTGCAGGATCGCTGATGCCCCCAACCTACAAATTCTGATTGTGGACCTCGGCCGAAATCCAGCATCCACAATTTGGCGCCCACCGTGGGGCCTTAGCGATTCATAGCAAACAAAGACCATTCAGTCTACAATCCTTACAAACGTAACTATCCATGACTTCGAGCAACAGACACCAGACCCGATGCCACTCAAAGGCGTGAGGCTACAAGTCATTTCTTCTATCTTATCAAATCCAGTCTCTTATGAGCATTCAAGAATATGGCGAGTGAAAATTCATCATCAAATAACCATTCATTTAATCACCAAAAAAGCCGTCACATTTCACCAGCCGACCTTTCACAACAAGTCGCATCTTCCGTGTGAAAGGAGTTGTTGGAGTAATTATCTCCAATCTACACTCAAAGAAAGCACTCTGCTATTTGTAGTCCATAAACAAATGTAGACTGTGAGAAAGCCAGCCTACTATGAGACTGTATGCCAAGTCATATCTGGAAAATTACATTCAAAGAAGAGATGAATGTGGGGTTCACTCGACAAAGCCTTATTCAAAGGAGAAGTGGTCCACTCGACAAAGCCCAATGCTTAAACAAAGTCATATGGGATCCAACTTTATTTTAAATGACTGGGTCCCATTCGACACTACAAGATATTCTGATTTCGGAAAACCATGTACAACATAAATAATACCCCTCTTTATTCACGAACCACCCCTTATTCATAAACATCACGTGTCTACGAAAGATGTAAGCTCATCACCCATCATATTGAAAAACCCACACTACAAACCTCTCATACAAAAATATTATCCCACATCGCTTGGGAAGCTACTTTCAAGCAAGTCACTCACAAAGAAACAAAGGTTGTCCACTTGCCACTGCCAAAAAACCACACGCATGCTGCCACCATGCCCAAAACGACAGCAATTATCATGAAAAAGTCTATGCATGACAATTCCAAATAATTGAAAATAATCACTCAGCCCAAGCATGAAATCTCCCACTGGCATAAACACTGCTTCACGCATAACACTGCTCCATCTGCTCACGCCACACACACCTCTAGCCGAGACTCACACCCACCTCAACGCCTACAACTTCACGGCCTTACCTTTGTCCACAAACAACACAAAGAATTCAAAAACTAATTGCTTTCCCCTTAGCAAGCCTCTGCTCATGCCACCAAATGCCTCCCTAATCACGTAACCTCCAGCCACCTGCCTAATCAACCTTCAACGCAAAACTGTCATCAACAACCCATTCACTCACAAACTGCCCCTAACCTCACGACCAAACAAGAGGCCTTCAGCCACAGTACCATGCACACGTAAAAGGTCAGCCCCAACTCATGTATAAGCCCTCAACGTCACCCTCATTCTCACTGCAATAACACAACCAGCAAAGCCACTCACTGCCACAGAACAGCCCACGAAGAGAAACCAGAAGCATCGCAGTAAGAAGATGGATAGATACACCATCGTTACGGTAATGTTATTGAGGAACTTTTGGAGACTGTCTTGAAAAAGCTTTGATACGACCGGTCGCCTTAACCTTTTGACCCTTTGCGCATAGAGACTGGAACTTGTTCTTTGGCAGTTTGTGTATGGCTCTTCATACGTGTAGAAACCTAGTGACCTTAAGCCTGTTGGACTTTTGCGACAATCTTGTCGTATGAAAGCTATGACTAGGGCTTGAAAGCTTGATGAATTTTCAAAGACATATGTGATTTTGCCTTGATAGTGGGCTGGGCTTTATTTAGTATCCAAGGTATCAAGACAGCATCATGGGACCTACATTCGTGCATTAAATATGAAAGAAAGCTATTTACACACAACAGCCACGACAATCTCACATTCTAGGCGAGGCCATGATCCATGGAAACCAATGAAAAATGCTTCCATACTTGCATGGTTCATGAAGCGATCCTACATGAAGAAAAAAAATCCTGACTGAGGAATCTATCATCCATTCACAATTGAACCTCACTTTTGTAGCATGAAACCAAAGCTAAGCAACAAAACTTCATCCTTTGAAAATAATAGCTCAAGCTTTGCAAATTCAATTTATTGAACTCAATTCTTAGCTCCAAGAGACATGGAAAGATTGTCATGCGACGAGGTGAATGGCCATCAACTCCAGGCTACATGGAAAATTCCCAACACCACAGACTACTTGGAATGATTAGCAACTCCTCCATACCAAGTCAAAGGTCAGTCATCATCTCCATGCTACATTGATTTATTATTGCCAACTCCATACTACATAGGGAATCTTTTATCATTCCTAGTAGAATAAAAAAACTTTCTTGGATCTCCTTTAGGTCCAATCGACCAATCTTTATCAAGTTAGGTAGTATGAAAATTCTTTTGGACTTTCATCAAGTCAATTTGTCCCAATCGACATCTACATGTGTAGCTTGGGACTTGTTGTGGATCTTATGCATGTATAGATTGATGATTGATGTCTTTCCCAATCGACATCTACATGAGTGTAGCTTGGGATTTATTGTGGATTTCATGCATGTATAGATTGATGATTGATGTCTTTCCCAATCGACATCTACATGAGTGTAGCTTGGGATTTATTGTGGATTTCATGCGTGTATAGCTTGATATTTGATGTCTTTCCCAATCGACATCTACATAAGTGTAGCTCGGGATTTATTGTGGATTTCATGCGTGTATAGCTTGATATTTGATGTCTTTCCCAATCGACATCTACATAAGTGTAGCTTGGGATTTATTGTGGATTTCATGCATGTATAGATTGATGATTGATGTCTTTCCCAATCGACATCTACATGAGTGTAGCTTGGGATTTATTGTGGATTTCATGCGTGTATAGCTTGATATTTGATGTCTTTCCCAATCAACATCTACATAAGTGTAGCTTGGGATTTATTGTGGATTTCATGCATGTATAGATTGATGTTTGATGTCATTCCCAATCGACATCTACATAAGTGTAGCTTGGGATTTATTGAGGATTTCATGCGTGTATAGCTTGATATTTGATGTCTTTCCCAATCGACATCTACATAAGTGTAGCTCGGGATTTATTGTGGATTTCATGCATGTATAGATTGATGTTTGATGTTTTCCCAATCGACATCTACATATGTAGCTTAGGACTTGTTGTGGATCTTATGCATGTATGGCTTGATGCTTGATGTTTTTCCCAATCGACATCTACATATGTAGCTTGGGACTTGTTGTAGAACTTATGCTTGTATGGCTTGATACTTGATGTTTTTCCCAATCGACATCTACGTATGTAGCTTGGGACTAGTTGTAGATCTTATGCTTGTATGGCTTGATACTTGATGTTTTTCCCAATCGACATCTACATATGTAGTTTGGGACTAGTTGTAGATCTTATGCTTGTGTGGCTTAATGCTTGATGTCAGTCCCAATAGACATTACAATACGTAGCTTGGGAATTAGTATAGTTACAACGCTTGCATGTCTTGAGATGTGATATAAATCCCAGTCGACATCATCTTGTGTAGCTTGGGAATTGTCATAGATACTACTACATTTGCATGTCTTGATATATGATATGAATCACAGTCGACATCATTTAATATGTAGCTTGGAATTGTCATAGATACTACTATGCATGTATGACTTGAGACTTTATTTCCACATCTACACGCCTAAAGCTTGGAACTTGTTAATGACCTCATTCGACACTATTCCCATACATCCTAACCTTCATCAGGTTCAGTCGACTGGGAACATTCCCCATGGCTCAAGTAGAGTCAATATATGACCTTCATCTGGTCAGACGACATTGTAGATTCCCCTGGTCTTTTGACCCGTAGTACGGGGATTATCCTGACCTTCATCTGGTTCAGTCGACTGGGACACATCCCCATTGACTCATGTAGAGTCAAGTTGAAGACCTGGCCTTCATATGGTCCAGAAGACATTGTAAACTCCACTGGTCCATGACTAGTAGTATGGAGATTATCCTGAACCTTCGTCTGGTTCAGTCGACTGGGGACATCCCCCATTGGCTCATGTAGAGTCAAGTTGAAGACCTGGCCTTCATCTGGTCCAGAAGACATTGTAAACTCCACTGGTCCATGACTAGTAGTATGGAGATTATCCTGAACCTTCGTCTGGTACAGTCGACTGGGAACATTCCCCTTGGCTCAAGTAGAGTCAATATATGACCTTCATCTGGTCAGAAGACATTGTAAACTCCACTGGTCCATGACTAGTAGTGTGGAGATTATCCTGAACCTTCGTCTGGTTCAGTCGACTGAGAACATTCCCCTTGGCTCAAGTAGAGTCAATATATGACCTTCATCTGGTCAGACGACATTGTAAACTCCACTGGTCCATGACTAGTAGTATGGAGATTATCATGAACCTTCGTCTGGTTCAGTCGACTGGGAACATTCCCCATGGCTCAAGTAGAGTCAATATATGACCTTCATCTGGTCAGACGACATTGTAGATTCCCATGGTCTTTTGACCCGTAGTACGGGGATTATCCTGACCTTCATCTGGTTCAGTCGACTGGGGACATCCCCCATGGCTCATGTAGAGTCAAGTTGAAGACCTGGCCTTCATCTGGTCCAGAAGACATTGTAAACTCCACTGGTCCATGACTAGTAGTATGGAGATTATCCTGAACCTTCGTCTGGTTCAGTCGACTGGGAACATTCCACTTGGCTCAAGTAGAGTCAATATATGACCTTCATCTGGTCAGACGACATTGTAAACTCCACTGGTCCATGACTAGTAGTATGGAGATTATCCTGAACCTTCGTCTGGTTCAGTCGACTGGGAACATTCCCCTTGGCTCAAGTAGAGTCAATATATGACCTTCATCTGGTCCAGAAGACATTGTAGACTCCCATGGTCCTTTGACTCATAGCATGGGGATTATCCTGACCTTCATCAGGTTCAGTTGACTGGGAACATTCCTCATTGGCTCATGTAGAGTCAAGTTGAAGACATGACCTTCATCTGGACCAGACAACATTGAAGACTCCCCTGGTCCTTTGACCAATAGTATGGTGATTATCCTGACCTTCATCAGGTTCAGTCGACTGGGGACATTCCCCACGAATCATGCCGAGTCAAGATGAAGACCTGGACTTCCTCTGTCCAGTTTACACTTATCGTATGGAATATACTCCTGAACCGTATTATGATTCAGTCAACTTGGGACATTCCCCATGGCTTGTGTCAAGCCAAGTTGAAGACTTGGACTACTCATAAACCATGCATTGAATTCACTCTGTCGTATGAAACATTAACTAGTACATTCTTGACTGATACGAGATACATCTTGTTGTATTCGACATATATTGAAATACTCTCCAAGTCAAGTACTTCTTGACTTAGAGAGTAGGGGACAAACTGTACGTGCCAAATTTGGGCCAGGGGTAAAATTGTCTTTTCACGTCAAAATTCAATACCAAAAGCCCACAAATTTTGGCCCTTAAAAACCATATTGGAAGAACCCAGCCCAAAAGACTTTATTCCATCGGTACATAACACTACAAATGAAAAGCCAAATAAGTAGACAGCATAAAACACAATTGTTACTAACTATTCCTCTTTTTCTAAAAACACAAACACATGCAAATATTCTTCCACGCCGAAAGTTGAATCCAAAGCACGTTGTGGGCTCATCTGCCAGAGAGGTCAGCACTTATCACAGCTACAGAGTAATCTCTTTTCAGATCTATAAAAGGGGAGAGTCAGAGTTCTCGAATCCATGCTTCACTTCTCTCTTACATGCTTCTGCTCCCTGACACAAGCTCCTTGAGCACTCCATCCCTTTAAACACTTTCCACAGCCCTCATGGCCACCCAAAGATGTCAAAGTAACATTAAACCTTGCTTTTACATTTTAATATTTACTGCTCATTTCATACTACTGACTTGGGCGTCGGAGTGCCCCCGGCACCCACCACACCGGTGGGGAGTCTTCTCCCGCTCACTCTACCTTTGTTTTGCAGGATCGCTGATGCCCCCAACCTACAAATTCTGATTGTGGACCTCGGCCGAAATCCAGCATCCACACTTGTGCCCCTTGGAGGCTTATTCACTTAATCAAACACCCCTTGCTGGGACTTTGTCTTAGGAGGTTTGAACCTTACACGTTTTTCTTCAGGCAGAAAATTCCACAAACAACTTCAATCAGGCATTGGTGTCCTAAATGAGACAGGTGAGAAGATTTTCCCAACAGATATAGCTGACATGCAATGTGATAATTCAAGGTTTGGGGAAGATGTGAATAACAGATCTATGCAGCGCAATTCTGGATAATCCTTTCGTAATCAACCGGATTGAGCATTTCCCCATCATCTAATTACATATCCAATATTTGACATGTTATTAAAATATATTTAAATGTATTAAATATATTCAATATTTGATATTCAATCTTATACCGATAAAAAAAAAATCAAAATTTATATACTTTTTATAATATGTCTGTACGTTTTATAAGAAAAATGATAACGAAACTAAAACAAACGATTAATCAATGACAAAATTATCATCATTCTCGTTTATTCTTTATATCATTGTTTTAGTTTCTCTGTCATTGTTTAAAAGACAGTAATGAACAAGATTTCGGTCACACAAATCTTGGAAAAAAAAAAACAGGGTTACTATTATTCTATTAATCACAGAAAGAAAGATGAAACTGTACTCGTACAAACTCAAAGATTTACATGTAAGAAATTTAAAATTAAAAAATAAATAAATAAATAGTAATAATAATCGAAAGCCGCTAACTGAAGCAATTACAAAATCAAGATCGACACAAATCATGTGATCAAAATATAACTTAAAGAAGTGAAAAGCGCAAGAAGAGCCAAACAATATGGACTAAAAGAAGCGCCAGACCAGGAAGAAGAGCGGAGCCGCCGCTGCCAACTTCACATAAGGATCTTATCATTGACCTCATTTCAAAGCATAAAGATTGTTGTTGTATCCCGTGCACAAGATTCTTGATGTGTATGCAATCTTACTCTTATTTTTTCATAGAAATATTGTTTCAAGAATCTGAACCGTCATCAAATGGACAGTAAGTTAAGACATGATCATTGCATTCAGTGGCGGAGCCACTTAAGGCCCAGAGCCCCCACTGGGCCCACTAGTTTTTTTTTTTTTTTTTTTAAATTATATATATATATATTAATATTAGAAAATATAAATAATTAAACAACACTCATAAATACATTATTTTTTTAATTTTTTGAGTTGTATTTTTTAATATAATATGTAGGCCCAAGCCCAAATTAATTAAAAAAATTCCAATACATTTTTGTATCAATCTTATTTCTTAAACGTATCTAAAATAATTATATTTAATTTATGTGTATAGATAATTGACTATTTTTCATTTTAAATCCACTCATTTATGTGTTTTTCCATTTACAAAAGAATAAAGATTTCATTACATTTAAATAAAAATAAAAAATAAAAATAAATATGTTTATACCTTTTTTTTTGGAAAGTTACAAACTATTATGTTTATACTTAGGTTTGGTTATTGATATTCCAATTTATTGATATATTTGTAGTGATTATTTTACTAAACCACGCTTTATATAGTTGTTATGTATAAAATATTCACATATTAATATAAATATAATTATTTTGTATATATTTTTTTGTATATTTATTTTTTATTTATAGTTGTTCAAATCACAAATGTTGCGTTTTAACACTAGGCTTTTAATAATTTAATTAAAAAAAAGTGATCAAATCTATAATAAATTAGCAGAAATTTAATATATAATATACTACATAAACTTAAAATACATAATTTTAAAAAATAATTTCTTACTTAATTTTTAAGGATAAATTGATATTTTTAGAAATTATGAATAAAAATATAATTTTGAAAATTTTGGGTTAATTTATAAGTTTAGAAACTAAGGGCTATTTCATAATTTTCAAAAGTATAGGGATCATCTTATAATTTCAAAAAATATGTATGAATTCATTATATATTATTTTGGTAAGAAAAAATTTTTGCGCCCACTGACTGAAATTTCTGGATACGCCACTGATCGCATTAGATACGATATAGAGATTGAATTCATAAAATGTGAAAATTGTGGATGGTCATATAAATTAATCACGAGTTCTCTGTTCTCACATCCCTTGATCCTCAGTCCTCATATCATCCAAGCCTTTCTGCAACTTCATTTTCTTCTATTAATTACTTCAAATGTGCAGTGTAAGTAGCAATAAGCATCTTCAAAATGAGAATGACAAGACCAAGCATCCTCTTCTTCTGCAATCTGCAAGCACTTCGTTACAGTAGAGCAGTGAGAACAAATACTATTTACGGATATAAGCAACTTGATATAGCCAATAGAGGCAGAACAAGATATCAATTCTAAGACTCGGATATGGAATATATATATATATAGCAGCAATTTGCTGCATGCTATTCTTAATCGTTAAAAATATAAGCTTACTTCCGTTTGAATACACACATACACATCTTTTTCAGATTGAATTTCTTGTCCAATCAAGTCCAGTCTGATTGTCATTCATCTCTGCTGTTTACAACAGCTAGGGGTCAGCAGATTTAAAGGGAAGCTGAACTTAGCCTGTAAGGTGATTGAGATATTTACCGCTAGGGGAGTTGATCCCATGAATTACACTGCAATTCTACGATGAGTTAACTTGCCAAGAAGGGTTACTTAAATCAGGCATTGGTGTCCTAAATGAGATGGTGAGTATATTTGCGCAACAGATATAACTTACATGCAATGTGATAATTCACGTTGGGGAAGATGGGAAGAGCAGATCTAAATAAGTTAATGAAGCAGGGTGGTTATCTTGGTATATTTGACACAATCCTGATTAATGTGCTAGGATTCAAGTTGCTTACCGAACCAGGTCTTCTTAAAGAGCAATCTGCTAGCCAATAATTCTCAGGTAATCAACCAGAATGAGCATTTCCTCATCATCTGGTTGCTGACAAAGTTGTATTGTTTGATGACCGGAAATTATCAATTGCACATCCAATGTTTGACATTTTATTAAAAAATATTAAGATTATGTTGGAATTAATGGAAGATGATGATTTATAATGGATTATAATCCCATGAAATAGAATAAAACGGAACGGAATGAAGTGTAATATACCATAATCTTGTTTAGAAAAAAAATGAGAGGTTTATAATGTAATGTTTTAAAATTTTATTTGATAAATAAATAATAATGGAATGTAACCAATATATTTAAAGACAAGTATATCATTTTAAATTTTAAAAAAATAAAAAAATTAATTTTTTTTCCAAATTAAAAATTTATCTTCACAAGTTACCTTCTATTCTCAATCCCCGATTTAAGTGGTTCATTTTAAATGACTCAATATCCATTTTTATTACATTCCCTTTCATCCCCTTCCACTCCATTACATCTCCTCCCATCAATCCAAATAATAAATTTTAAATATTTGAAGTTATATTTCACTCTATTCATTCACATTCCATCAATGCAAACATTGCCTAACATGTATTAAATATATCCAATATTTGATATTCAATCTTTGGGTATGCCGATAAATTTCAAAATTCGTGTATTTTTATAACGAGCAGAAACTTGAATAGAAACTGAAAAAATTGCTATTGTTTTACCTCTCGTTTGGTTTTTATATCTCATTGTTTTAGTCTCTATATCATTGTTTAATAGACAATAATGGAAAATATTTCGGTCACAAAAATCTTGGAAAAAAAAAACCAGGGTTACTATTAATCACAGAAAGAATGATGAAACCGTACTCATACAAACTCAAAGATATACATATAAGAAATAATAATAAAAAATAAAAACAGAGAGATCGAAAGCCGCGAACTGAAGCAATTACAAAATCAAGATCGACACAAATCATGCGGTCAAAATATACCCAAAAGAAGAGAAAAAGCGAGCAAGAAGAGCCAAACAATATGGACTAAAAGAAGCGCCTGACCAGGAAGAGGAGCGGAGCCGCCGCTGCCAACTTCACAATACCCTAATTTGGCAACTTTAACGCCGGCACACAAAGCATCGGGGCAGCCGCACCAGTAGGTGACGCCGTCGACGCCACAGACGGGATCGGGTCGAAAACACCTGATTGGGCAAGATTCGGGCTTCGTGAATCTTCCGCACGCGCCATCACCGTCATCGTGCGTCGATTGCACCAATTGTGAGCTGACAATCAACACCAACACGAAGAGCAAGATCACAATTAAACGTTTTTCCGTTGAGAATATATGCATGTGGCTAATTCGACTGATTACAATTTCCTCAAACTCAAACCCTAACCCTAAATGCCTTTCGAAAATTTAGGGAAAGGGGGAGACAGAGATTTGCTTTCGATTCTAGAAGGTTAGAGAGAAAAGGATCGAATATATAGAGAGTATTTATTTTTTTTTATTTTTGGCCCTTTTGAGTTTTAAAACTGTGGGTCCACACGTCTTCCTTTACATTGATTTATCAACGGTACAAAATGTAAAACGAAACAATGAAGTGGGCCCACATTTTGCTTTCTTATGCTGTACGCACGCATTGTCGTTTACTTTTAGAAAGAGTGGATGACAAATCGTTTATGATATTTAGAACACGTCTTTTGCTTTATTTTTTTCAGACAACGAAAACCAATGAAGTGGTTGACGAATCTGTTCTTGGTTGGTATACACGTAACACAACAAGGAAGCCTTCAGTTGACCAACTAACCTCTTCAAATATGGTTTGATTAGGTGGGGGATTCCAACCTCCAAGTCTCATAACTCGTAAAAATATATTAATCTTGCAGCCGATAATTTTCTTTTTATTTCTTACATATTGGGTTTTGATAAGCGGATCATACTGATCGGTTGAATAGTTTGAACCATGTATCAATTATAAATTTAGTCCGATTAAATATAAAAAATTAGATGTGTAAGAAATCGGTAAAAATTAATGAATATGATCAAACTGGTTCTTAAATTTTTTTAAGACAAAATTTAATATTTAATATATTTTTATAATTTATATGATGTTATCTGATTTTATCGGTTCAATTAGAACGGATCGAATCAGTAATTAAACGAACCTTTGCTATGGTTGGTCGCCAGCTCCAGTTGACCGGCATATAGCAGTGCAAAACAAGAGCCAAAAAAGAATTGCAGATTCCTTTTGACATATTGGTGAGGAAGAATTTAAGACAAAGACAGTCTTGAATCATCAATGTTTAGGTGACTTACAACAGCTGTTGATTCTGCAGGAAGAACCATGAGACTGATTGCATATCACAAAAGCACAGGTTCAAAAATGGTAACGGGTCTATTTCAGTCCAACCACTTGGTAGAGTTAGATTTTTAGAAGTGTTAGCTACCTAAAAATCGACAGTACACTCGAAGGTCATGACCAATCCATAAGCCCGTATTCATTATATCAAAGCCATTTTGATTGGGAACCACGATAGGTGTACGAATGTAAGTAGTTTAAGCGGTGATTAATCAACCATAGATACTAGAACGATATGGGTTAGTTGAAAATTGCTAATTTAGTTTTTTAGTTTTCTACCAAAAATCGTCAATTTTTGCCTGATTAATTTCCGAATTCCGATTCTAATCGATTTATAGAAAAAAAAAAAACTAATTTTCTTCTTCTTTTCCTCATTTTTCTTCTGTAGAGGTTTTAGTCATCTCTTTTAATTTTATGATTGTTCAACCTTTTATTATAAATTAATGAATTTTTAGTATTTTTTTTGGAGAATATTGAGAAATGAGTTTTTTATTTATTTTTTAATTCTTAATCATGAAAAATATCAACTTTATCTTTTCCAAATAATTTTGATTAATCTCCGAACATTTCTAATTAATCAATCAAATCGTTTTGGAGCGATTTGCTATTGATTTTCGATGCAAGGATCCACTAAAGCGAGGACTAATGCACAATGAACAATTAGTCAAACTCATTTTAGGGTACCTTGATCCATAAATGCCTTGTAGAATGGCTAGAAGAGAACTAATAACCATATCCAACCCAAAATATCTCAAAATTATTCCTAAACAGTACAAGCCCACGAAAATGTTTTCGTGCAATGATGAGTGGTATTTATATCACTATTTCTCACTCATTTGACCTAATGTTTTGTATTGTTTCTCGAGATTTATGAACGTTTTGATGTGTTTTGTTGTTATTTTGCAGATAAATAAAATTTGGATAGCACTGGAGGCAATTTGGGGCAAAACCGGAAAAAAATGCGTCGACAGGGATATTTTAGTCTTTTTTCCGCGTCGCGACGCCAATACCTTCAGCGTCGCGACGCCCAGCATACGCCGAATCTGCTAACATGCGCCTGGTCAACTGGTCAGAATTTGAGAAGTTTGACTTTGCTAACATGCGCCGTGCCACGTGTCACCACCACAGAAGATCCGCTAACGTGCGCACGCCACATCATCATGACGTCACCAATGACGACATGAACAGTGCCATGTCACCAATGACGTCATGAACAGTGCCACGTCATCAATGACGTCAGCTTCATAATTGAGTTCTAGCCGCCATTACATGTGTCAACCTTATCCTCTTATCCGAATCGCTACGTGTCAAGCAGAGAATGGGCCACGTTTCACTGTACCAGCGTCGCGACGCTGAAAACCCTCTGGCGTCGCGACGCTGGAACCTTACTCGCGCCTATAAATAGAGCTCGAAATTTCTGATTTCAGTGTACTATTCCCTCTCTCTTATTTGATGTAAATAGGGAATTCTTCTCTCTCTAAGTTTCGTTTTAATTTTTTGTTTTTACTTCTGTAATAATTTTAATTACTTTTTGTAATAATAGTAATTTACTTTCTTATTTTACAGTTTTTACTATTCACTATGAGGAGGTAACTTTCCTATGCTAAGGTGAAAGGTAATTATTTTACTATTGCTATTTAGATTAATCTCCCTTAAAAATAATATATTTACTAATTAAAATACTGATTAATAAAGGATACCGCTATATTGGTCGGTTGGCAATTTAATTTAATCTGGTTTAAACCTGACTTAAAAAGGATACCGCTATATTGGTCGGTTGGTAATTTAATTATGATACCGCCTTAATGGCTGGTTGGACTGATTTGACTTAATCAGGATACCGCCAGATTGGTCGGTTGGTAATATTATCACAAGTTTATATATTATTTTATGGAGATATCTAAATTAGTAGTAGTAAAAGTAATCCTTTACCTTAGCATTTTATTTCATTTTACTTTTCAGTTTTACTTTATGTCTTTTACTTTTCAGTATTTTTATTATGTCTTTTATTTTTCAGTTATTGTCCTAGTTATGTGTTGTAACTAAATAGTTATCTGGGGTTGTGATTGAATTTCAATATCACCGGTTTATAAGGGTTAGATTATAGTTTGGGTATTTAAAGATTATTTATTGAGTCTTAATCTTAATGCTTTTTATTAATTGGCCATTATTAAAATTGATTAGGTAAACTTAAAATGAACTAGACATAGGGATTTTAAGTTTAAGACCTTAGATTCAAAGCCCACGATCTTCCTTAAGGATAGATAACCCTTTCAATAGATTTCCTTACAGGATAGGAATATACCTGTCGGGCGGGGGTAGCCATAATTGAACTTAATCATAATAAATCTAGGTAATTTGGTTACATAGACATATGGTTCAATGGATTATACTAGGTTTTGTAATGACCATCGGAAGAGGCTTTTACATAAATTAGTGTTCCAGGTAATAAATCATATATTACCCAATTATAAAATAACCACTTTATCTTTAAATAATATTGGAATAAATCACAACCCTAGATAGTTTTAATATTGAATTTTCTTAAAATCTACCTTCAAACAATTTTATTTTATTGTCTTTAAATTTAGAATCGTCGCTATTTCAAATCAATTAAACAACTTGTTTGATACTAGTAATCATTTAACCTCATAAAATTAATAACTTAGGTATTAAGTCCTCGTGGGATCGATACTTTTTATACTACTTGAACGATACGTACGCTTGCGTTATACGTGTGTGTTTACGCCGGTCATGCAACATCTAATACTACGTAAGTCTCAAAACTAAATTAGGAAACACTCTAGAAGCCAAGAAACCTTAATTCTAGCCCAAGTAGGATATTACCTTCACAAAGGGTTGCTTTGAAGGCTAATTAAGAAATTAGAATCCAAACCAAACTACAATGAAAATCCGAAATAATAAGTAAAGTGATTTTCTCCTACATAGTAGAGGAGGGTATCACGATCTATGTAGGAAGGTATCACAATCACTCTACCATATAGTACAAAGATTTTTGCTATATTATAGGGATTAGAATCCCTAATATATATTAGGATTTTCTCAAAACTTATATAATGAGACCCATTTCTCATATTACACAAAAATAATAATTGTTGACGGGTGATTTTCGTTTCAGGGGTAATATCGGGATATAGCTCCCAAGATAATCCTCCTTCAACTGTGAATTTTTTTGGTTATGAGAGACCAAAAGCAAACTTCGACAAAAGGGCGAATGATCACACAGATCAAAAAAAAGTTTTAACGTGGTTCGGTGGATCGAATCCAACCTACGTCCACAGGCACAAAATGGGTGTAATGTTTTATTACTGAAATGTACTCGGCCGACCTATTTTGTAATCGGTCAATGTAAAATCGAGCTGTTTGTGTTTGCTTGTTAAAATATAATTTTGCTCTATACTTTTGTGGGATCCCTTTTTCGATAATTAATGAACCAACCCATACAAACATGTTTCTCATCCCTTTTTATATTAGTGAGGAGGCAACACTGTTCTCCAATCCAGATGATGTCACCCATGTGGATTCATTGATTGACTTCCTCCCCCCAAGGCCACTTGGCTGAAAATATCTTACTTCTTTTATTACTGTGTCCTTGTTGGACAATTATGACCCATAACGTCACTATTTGTACAGATCATGGTGTTGTTGTATAAATTAACTATGTGACAAAGGAAATTGCTCTTCTGTCATTTGTAATTAGATTACCAAAGATGTATAAATGATAGAAGGTCCATATGATTAGTTCCGGATTGATAAGATATGAGACAGTATCAATCCATAAAGGTTTAATCATTAAATATCCATAGTAGAGTATTATCGAGATTGGACATCGATAATGCGTAAAAGACTAGTATTACACTTGTGCGCGTTGTGAGGGCATAACGGCATAATTCTCATATATTTGGGTATAGGATACTCATGCAAGTGTAATAGGAGGTTGTGTTTACCGATGGTACGGAAACAGCTTCGCTCTGAATAGACCCCTCGGAATTCCATTGGTAGTATGACTATGTGTCTATGGAAGTCCGAATCAGGGTAGATGTATCTTGTCTTAACCTGAGACTTGCACCGCTAATACTTGCGACAATCAATATACTTTGGTTTTGGTCGTCCAGGGCTTTAACAGGTTCTGTGTACGCCTCTTCTGGGTATTTGAGAATCGTAGTGTATTGGGTGTGATGTCAAGACGGAAGTATCACTCCAGTCATAGTGGAGACGATGATCACGTAGGATACAGAACTGGTTCTCATATATGCTGCAGCTATCGGGATATTATGACTAGGTCGTGTTTATCCGATTATAGATACTAGTTACCAGAGATATGTTATGTGCTTCGTACGGGGCAGACACAATTCCAGCCTCAGACCTTGCACTTGACATCCGATGATGGATCGAAATACGCAATACTACGTATACTACGCCTGATATAGATCACATATTCCAGTAAGAATATTTCTGGAGAATTGGGTAGGCATGGCGCTTTGCTAGAAGCCAACCTTGTCTTGTAAATCGGTAAAAACGTAGTACTAGGTACGTACGTGTTCGGATAGTCTGACGACCGGATTTACTGCCAACATATTCGGGGATATCATGGGTTGCTTCCCGAAGATTCACCGATGACGTATGACTCACATTTTATTAATCTGAGATTAATTAGATGAGAGAGAAAATTAATATGAGATTAATTACGGAGATATTTTATCTGGGATAAAATATTAATTAAAGAGAGAGAACGATTAATTTGTAATTAATCGATGAATTAATATATTCGATATATTATACAAAATTGGATTTCGACGCGGAATTGAAATTAGATTTTAATTCGTGCGAACGAGTTAATTTAGAATTAATTCGTTAGCGATGTGAATAGTAATTTTGCTAGGCAAAGTTATTTAATTAAATTAGATTTATTTCGTCGCAACGGAAAATTCGTTAATTTAGAATTAGCGAACCCGAGCCCGGGAGTGTTTGCGGGCGCACTCGCATTGCGAATTTAAGTATGGCCCACAAGTCACATCAAGCGTCAAATCATTAGTCACTTTGAGTGATGTGATGTCTAGTCACATTTGATGTGAATAATGATGGAAATTGTTGGAACAGTGTTAAACACTCAAGTGTGATTGAAAGACATTTATCAATTAAATATTATTTGATTTTTGACTTTCAAATTTTGGTATTAGATATACATTACACACAACACAATTTCTAATAACTCTCTCTCTCTCCTAGAATCGGCCAAGGGCCTTCTTCATCTTCCTCTCCCAAATTCTTCCATGGCCGAAAGTCAAGGAAAGAAATAGGTAATTTTTGTGGCAAAAATTACTAAGAGCTAGCACTCTAAAGGGTCATCCTAAGGTGATAGGGAACTAATTTCATGAGCATGAAATCACCATTTGAAAGCTTGGAGCTTGGAGCATCAATGGAGGTGGTGACCGAAAATGGAGGAACTTTAAAACAGCCCACTGCCGAGCACCTTGGAGGAGAGCTTGAAGATTTTATTCCTTGCATCGCAATCCGATCGTTGTAAGTATGATTCCGCCATGCTTTTACGAGTATTCACACATATATGTTTCTATGCTTGAATTGATCCTTGGGACCTTAGAGAAACCCAACAATGGTATCTTGAGCCATTTGAGCATGAAACTTGAACTTAGGGTTAAAATTGGGTAAATTGAATTTGAGCATGATTTGATAAAATTCTTTGATTGAGTATGCTTGAATGATGTTTAATTGAAGTTGGATATGATCAATTTCATGAAAATTTGATTGGATCAATTTTTGCCCAAAAAGTAGGCTTGGCCGAATTGGATGAACCCTAATAGGCATGGTGATTTTTGTTTTTTTGATTCATTGGATGAGTTTGAAAGACTTGGGGAATGTTGATTGTGGATTTAATTGGATTGAAACCGAATTGGACATGAAAAACCCCAAATTGCCGAGACTAATAGCATGTAAAATGATGTGATTTTTGATTAAAATGTGTTGGACATGTTTTGATGTTAATGAGCATAATTAATTTTACAAATTTGTGTTTTGGAAATGTTAATTTGCGTAATTAATTTTGGCATACACTTTAGGTTAATTAAGTTATGAAATTTGGAATTTGGTAATTTAATTAATTGGGCCTATTTTGGAAATTGGGCTTTTAAAGTTGTAATTGGGCTTAATGGGCTTGGTTGTACCAAGATTGGTTTAGGCTAAATTGGTTGGATCCAATTGGGCCCAAAACCATATCCATAAAGTCCAATTATGACTTAATGGACATTTAATATTAATTGGGCCTAATGGGCCTAAATTGGTTTCTTGGCAAATAAGGGTGATTCCTTAAATGGGCTTTGGTATTTGGGTTTGACCCATATTGACCAAAAGTCCATGCCTTAGAAATTAATTAAAAGCCCATTGGACTTTAAATTAAATTGACATTGGATGTTAATCGGGCTTTGAGACCCGTAACGATTAGATTTGGAATCTAAGTCGTAAAGGTTCGTTAATAAAGTGTAATATTTAATTTGGAATTAAATAGATGAATTAGTATTAAATACAAATTAAATTGGATTTAATGTTGTAGTTTAATTTAATTCAAGAATTCGTACTTTGAGTACTTATTGGCAAAACGAGTTGGACTCGCGCAAAATCAAATCGTTGTTTGAACATTGGATGGTCATTAAATATTCAGATTAATTAATTGGATTAGATTGATTGATAACATGCTTGTGTGAATACATGGTTGCGATGTATGAATAATGTATATCATATGGATATTAGATGGGAGGGGCAATTTTGGAAATTGTTGTAATAAATTTAGAATTTATTAATTGGACCTGCGTGTCCAGCCTATTACCTCCTTACTCTTTGTATTTCTCTTCTCACCTATTCCCCTCAATGTAAATGAGGTTTCTTTAGAAGTGTTATGTAATCGGGTAGAAGTAATACTTGTGCTAGCGAGAGAGAGGAAATGGAGAGATTTGTTCTAGGAACAATGTTTAAATATCCATCCGCATATCATTATTATATTTATTTATATGCACTTATTATGTGTTTAGAATGCATGTTTAAGGGTGTATGATGATGAGACCTTAACAAAGATAATTAATTGGTTGCCAATTACACGCGAAAAAACCCTCACCACATATTAAGCGTTTTTTTCCTTCCATTGAGTGATTCTTACTCAAGATCCAAGACTGGCATTGGTTTGTTGGCCAAAGTCAAGACCTTTTTCCGTCGAGGATGTGTTTGAATCATGAAGGCTTTGTTCCATATCGGTGTCTTGTCCAAGTTGTGATTTGTTGGCCAAAGTCAAGATCACTTCTTGTCCATCGACATTGATTACGAAGGTTTCCATGGTAAATGGGTTCCGCTTAACTGGGATCACTAAGTTTGTTGTGCCAAAGCCAATGCTTATTTGATTCAGAGGAAAAGGTTAGGCAATATATTGGATATATTGGCATATATAAGATATATGTTTCGGACTTGGATGTCCACCTAATGGATCTAGGAATTGGATGAGATCCAATTGATCTGAGAGATCTACCTAGTTAATTATCATACAATTTGTTGGCCAAAGTCAAGATTGTGTGTTATTTAACGGGATCTAAGCACATTAGGAAACAATGTTTCCCAAGTACTACACAGAGGGTTAGAGGCTCGCCGAAAAATAGTGGGAGGCAAGTATTAAATTTGCAATATTCGTTTAGATACTTGCCATACGCGCTCATTTTAAATATTTCGTCAAATAAATTATTTATTAGTTGGACTAATATTTAATCGTTATTTAATTAAACAGTTGGACTGTATTCAAACTATTCAATTCATAGTTGATTTTATAATTGGATTATAGTAATCAATATAATTGAATTTAACCTATTAAATTATAGTTGATTATATAGTTAGAATATAGTAATCATTATAATAAATAGTACCTAAAATCGTTGATTAAATAGTTGGACTATTAGAATCAAGAGAATTGAAAGATTAGTGTTTAAAACATAATCCTGTGTGAAAATGTATTTAAACGACTTTAATTTTCAAATTGGGAATAAAAATCAGGATAGTCCTGAAAACTAAGAAGTTACTTTATTTGATAAAATAACATCTTGGGCCTAAGCCCGAAGTTAAGCAAATAGTAGAACATGATATTTGAAAGATTCATGTGATGATAACTTTAGTGCTTAATCCATTAAGCTTGCCAAATAGACTCCTTAATTTCTTAATCAGAACTAAGGATTAGATCCTTATACTATGATAATGAAATTGAAGGATCTTCATAGATATATCCTTAGATTTTAAAAGTACTAAAATTGCAATAGTAAACTCTTGGAGAGTTAATGGCTATACTCAAGGAGACAAAGCCAAAGTTTGAAATAAGGCAAGAAGCGCAATGCGCATCTTATTTCGACATTCTAGAAGGCCAAGGCTTGGCCAAAGGCTTCTGGAATGTGAAAAAGGGCAAGGTAAAATCTTTATAATCTTCTGGGAAGACGTAGGACATATCCCAAGATGTCTGCCTAAACTGTGGCAAACGGGGACACGAAAGCGTGACTGCCGTATGGACAAGGCAGACATGAAGGAATTGAAGATGGTGCAAAGCTCCGACTTCAAATATGTTTGTCATAAATATGTTCACTACTAGTATTAAAATTGGATTTTAGATACTAAATGTGGTACATAAATATGTACTGATGTGCAGAATCTGCTATGAGCAGGATACTGACTTCAGATTAAGATTTAATCTGCGAATTGGATGTTGGATTTTCTAAGATTCCCAAGATCATTTCAAGCAATGAAAATTAAGTGCGAATACAATGAGGGAGTTGTGGAATACTCACATCGATCGGTTGAGCGACGCTACGACAAACAAAATTTAGTTTTCGCTCATGGATGGTAACGGCAGTGAGCTGCTGTTGCTCCTCCATTTTCAGCTTCAATCATCCTTCGTCAAGCTCCAAGGTTCGTCAAATGATTCCAAGCTCATGGGGACTTCCCTATCACCTTCGCATGACTTCGTAGTGTGCTAGCACTCCCGATTTTGCCACAAAATCACGACTTTTTGCTTCCATTTTCTTCCTTGGCTCTCGGCATAAACCAGAACCAGTGAAGAAGAAAATAGGCCAAATGGCCGAGAGAGAGAGATGAAGAAAATGGCTCCAAATTCGTGAACCAAGAGAGAGAAAAAAAAATGTGTAATAGTTTTATTAATTTCCAAAATCAATTAACATATACCATTTTTCAATTTTCTAAGAGTCAAAGCAATAAAGTTTTGCCAACCACCACCATCAACTCACATCACTCAATCAATCAATTGTCACATCACTCAAAGTGACATGATTTGACGCTTGATGTGACTGATGATTTGACGCTTGATTTGACTTGCGTGCCGCATTCGAATTCGAAATGCGAATGCGCTCGCAAACAATCCCGGGCTCGAGTTCGCTAATTCCAAATTAACAAATTTTTTGTTACGACGTAATTAAATAATTATGCCTAGCGAAATCACTATTCATGTCGCTAACGAATTAATTATAAATTAACTCGTTCACCCGAATTAAAATATAATTTTAATTCCGAGTCGAAATCCAATTTCGTATAATATATCGAATATATTATTTTATCGATTAATTCCAAATTAATCGTTGGTATTTTATCCCAGATAAAATATCTCCGCAATTAATCCCAGATTAATTTTCTCTCTCATCCAATTAATCCCAGATTAATTAAAGTGCGAGTCATACGTCATCGGTGAATCTTCGGGAAGCGACCCATGAGATCCCCAGATATGTTGGTAGTAAATTCGGTCGTCGGACTATCCGAACACGTAAGTACCTCGTACTACGTTTGTACCGATTTACAAGACAAGGTTGGCTTCTAGCAAAGTGCCATGCCTACCCAATTCTCCAGAAACATGCTTACAGGAATAAACGATCTATATCAGGCGTAGTATACGTAGTATTGCGTATTTCGATCCAGTATCGGATGATCACGTACTAGGCCTGGGGCTGGAATTATGTCTGCACCGTACGAAGCACATGTCGGATGTCTGGTAACTAGTCTCTATAATCGTATAAACATGACCTTGTCATTTTATCCCGATGACTGCAGTACATAAGAGAACCAGTACCGTATCCTATGTGACCATCATCTCCATATGACTGGAGTGACACTTCCGTCTTGACATCACACCCAACACACTACGATTCTCAATATACCCAGCAGAGGCGTACACAGAACCTGTTAAAGCCCTGGACGACCAAAACCAAAGTATATTGATTGTTGCAAGTATTAGCGGTGCAAGTCTCAGGTTAAGACCAAATACACCTACCCTAATTTCGGACTTCCATAGACACATAGTCATACTACCAATGGAATTCCGAGAGGGTCTATCCAGAGCGAAGCTGTTTCCCATACCATCGGTAAAACACAACCTCCTATACTATACATTTGCATTAGTATCCTATACCCAAATATATGAGAACTATGTCGTTATGCCCTCACAACGCGCACAAGTGTAATACTAGTCTTTTACGTATTTATCGATGTCCTATCTCGATAATACTCTGACTAGGGATGTTTAATGATTTATCCTTCGTGGACTGATACTGTCTCATATCATTCTCAATCCAGGAACAAATCATTAGGACCTCCTATCATTTATATATCTTGGTGATCTAATCATAAATGATAAGAGTGCAATCTCCTTTGTCACATAGTTAATTTGTACAACAACACCATGATCTGTACAAATAGTGACGCTATGTGTCATAATTGTCCAACAATCTCCCACTTGGCCTATAGCCAGTCACTCGAGTGTTTAACACCTGAACTATGTACGGTTGGCTCAAACTGCTGAGAAAAAGCTTTCGTCAGCGGATTTGCATGATTATCGTCTGATGCGATTTATACGATCATTACATCGCCACGATGTATGATCCGAACAAATCAGATGATTATCTAAGTATGTATCTGGATCGTGATGAGACCGTTAATTCTTTAGCCTAAGCTGTAGCCTAGCTCAGCTGCTAATATAACTATATCTAATCTAATTAGATTTATTATCAACCCAAATGGCTTCTATTGCTGCCTCAGCTGCAGCAATAACCCGCATTTGTTGTTTATTCGGTAACAGTATCTTGCTTGGAAGATTTCCAGCTCACTGTTCCGTTATTCAAACTTTATTGTACCGTTGTTGCTACTTATTGTCGTCTTTATCGGTTAGGAAACTTACAGTAGTGATCATAGTCACTTCAAGTTTCTTCTTCTCCATATGTTAAGACAACATCCTTAATTCTCTAAGAAACTAACGGATGTTCTTAATATCAATCCAGTGACTATCACTTGGATTGGCCTGTTTGTGAATCCATATGCTCAAAGCGTATGAGACACCAGGTCGCATACATTATTCCATGTACGATTTCTCGGAGAGTTTTCTCAAAAGCCAAGCTTTCACCGATTGTTTTTATGGGAATATAATTTCCAAGAAATGATTTATTATCATTATTTATAGGACAGCCACTGTCAGTGCGCTCCCACTAACCTCCTTATATACACAAGAATCATTTTCGTTTTGAATTAAACCATACTCCATTATGATTACATCAAAACGATAATTCTAAGAACTTAATGCTTGCTTCAATCCAAACATGGATCGATTAACCTGCAAACCTTGTTTGCTAGTTTTGGTACGAGAAAACCGTCAGGATGTTGTAAACATCCTACAATAGGTTTCCTTTGAAGGAAAGCGATTTTCCCGTTCAGCTGACATATTTCATAAATGAAACATGCAGCGTTAGCAAGCATTATCCAAATGGATTTACCGTGGCAACAGGTAAAAGGTTTCGTCGTCATCGACACAATGTTGATAACGATACCTTTCCGTTAAAAGCCTAGCTTATACTTATGTTGCCTTCCATGTATGTCCTCATTGAAGACTTATATAGTACCAATAAGCACAATGCCTTGCGGTACATCAACTAGTATCCAAACTTGTTGATTTACATGGAATCCATTTCGGATATCATGGCACTTTGCCATAATTAGGGAGTCGATACCTTGTATAACTTCCTCATACGTAGTCAGTTGGTGTTCCTCAATAAGATTGACATCTTTATGAGGTGAGATCAGAAACCAATACCCCAGGTTGTTTTCTGAATCTCTCCGACATACGCGGTTCTTGTGTATTCGAAGATTATTGGTATAGTTTCATCCTTGATGAACTATTAGTGTTCCATTAAGGACTTGGTGCCTTAAACAGTATTACTTCGATTTTCATCGAGTTTTACTATCCTCCCACTTACCACTGCATATCGGTATTCCTCTTAGGAAAATCGCATGGCGAGCAACAATTAAATTGTTCTCTTGTGAGATGTATAAGTACTATACTTTGGTATCCCTAGGGTAACCTACAATT
Organism: Zanthoxylum bungeanum; assembly: GCA_019454045.1. Taxonomy (NCBI): domain Eukaryota; kingdom Viridiplantae; phylum Streptophyta; class Magnoliopsida; order Sapindales; family Rutaceae; genus Zanthoxylum; species Zanthoxylum bungeanum. The sequence continues at coordinate 1,474 of SKCR01034183.1, read as the reverse complement.
GGCACTTATCCAATTTGGGTTTTAGTTTGGTATCATCCAAACATATGCCTAGCATTCCCAAATTTATAGGAATGAGAAAACCCGGTTTCTTTCCTGTTCATATCTAATATGAGGTCTGTCTAACAGATTTTTATGGAACTTTATTCAAAATAAGTTCTGTACTGTTTATGCATATCCGTTGAAGGAAATGGTAGCTCAGAGCGACTCATGATTAACCTTATCATGTCCAACAAAATTCGGTTACTCAGTTCGGACACACAGTCAAAATGACGTGTTCCGGGAGGAGTCCTCATTGAAAGAATACTATACTCTTTCAAGTATACGAGAAACTTATTGCTTAAGTATTTTCATCATGGTCTTACCGTGACGGTATAATACTATAGCCGATCTGTATGTCTATTTCGTGTCGAAACTGTAAAAGTTTCTGATTTGTGTTCCAAAAGAAACACATAACCATAACGCGATGCCACATCCGTAAAGGTCACGAAAATCATATTCCACCTCTAGCCTAGCTAGACTGGGCCCACTTACGTCACTGTAGGCATTGCATTTTTACACATTAGCCCAATGAGGAGTCTCGTATGGAGGCAACTACTTCTTTAGTCATGGAAGTCGCGGGAAACGGACGTTGGAAGGGTAAAGTTGGAAAATAGAATTTTGGATGGATTTAATCTCGTTGTTTAGCTTCGGCTGCTTGTTGGACTTCCGTTTCAAAGCTCACCTTAGGCCCAAAACTCCCATAGACCACATACCTAACCCAAACCAAGCCCAAATAGCCAAGTCAAACCAAGTCAAACCAAGTCAAACCAAATCCATGCCCAAAAGATGTGATTCACGCCCAAAGCCCATTTATTTAGGTATATGTATATTTATCACATGTTTAAATCTTGTTAAATCCTTACCTAAATAAAAGAAATCAAATCAAATCATTACCAAATCAAATCCAATCCCAAATCCTAATTAGGAGATGCATTCCTTATTAGAAATCAATTAGGAGATTCCTTCTAATCTAATTAGGAAAGTCTTCTCTCTTTGCCTATAAAAAGAGGCTTTCACCCCCATTCAAAACCCTAGCTCATACACCTCTCTCACACGCCTAAAGCATTCTCTTAAGCCTCCATTGCACGCCCAAGCATCCCCCTGAAGCCTCCATTGCTGAGCCTTTAAGATCCAATAGCCTCCATTGCCGCATCTTCCCTCCATCATCAACACCTTTCAGCCCAAGCCCTAAACTTAACCCTCCATTGCCGAGTTCCAGCCCCCATTCACAGCCTTAAAACACCCTCAAATAAACCTTATTCACAGCCCTAAAGTCGCACTAAACACCCTCCAAAAACAGCCCCATTCGCAGCCCCAAAACAGTCCCTGAAAACACCCCACTGCACCTGTAAACTGCCGCAGTTCACCTTCTGTTCTGGTCGGTTTTTGTTGCGTCCTTAGCCCCCAAAACCGTCCTAAAATCACTTAAACACCA
>SKCR01034182.1:0-30416 GCA_019454045.1 Zanthoxylum bungeanum | reverse complement strand
ACTTACAAAATAACTTTAGGTGTAAACTATTCATTTGTTGACATTTGAACCATTATTTTGGCTATAAATTGAGAACTAATTAAGAGCTCAAATCATCCCCAACAAGTAAGCTTCAAGTAAAGAAAGCTTAGAATGTAAGCTCTAAGTAAAAGAGCTTAGAGAGTGTATTTAGTGCGTTGTTTTTTGTACAAGTTTTGTAATACTTGTAAATTCTATTCAAGTAGTAACAGAGAATATTTATTTTTCCTCACAAAATACTCTTCAGTGATAAGAGAATCACAACAAGTGGTATCAGTAGTTTTGATTATGCGTTGGGGATCCTGGAGGTGAAAAACGAAACTCGGTTCGAAAAATTTATATTTCGGGTAAGTTCTCAAAAATCAAATTTGAGAGTACCAGCTGTTTGTTCACGTCGAGACGAGCATGGTGGTATTTTCCGTGATCAATCAGAGATCGGAGTGTCCCTTATGCGCCACAAGCACCAAACATAGCCTTCTACACGCGAACCACACGCCGCATGCCCTCCAGAGATTGAAGACGACACATGTCAGCACACAGTCAGCACCACATCAACGAACAGTCAGTGCCACATCATCGAACAGTCATCAAAACATCAGCGTACAGTCAGCGCCAAGTCAACAAGGAATCTAACACGTCAGCTACCACGTTATCGACGTGTCAGCAAGCCGGTCCCATTTTCTGCCACGTGTCTACCACGTCAACATAACAGGTAAATTTCATTGAACACCATGATGTCTCTGGAATTTATATTTTAGAAATGGCACATGGAGAATGACAAAATGTGTCATGGTTGTCGCTCGAGGACATGTTTGCGGTACACTATACAAGACTCATGTGAAGATTTGTGCAGATTGCCTCAATGTAGCTGAAAAATAGGCTTATCAAAATCTGTGGAACTAGAGACTCGGTCACATGAGTAAGAGAAAATTGTCTACCTTGACTAAGAGTAAGCTTACTAATGATGCTGTATAAGGTCCTTGTAACCATTATTTAATTGGTAAGTAACACATAGTTGTTTGGGCGGATGTGGGACCCCTATGGTCGGATCGGTGCCCGATGCAGCGGAAGTGGATCTAACACATGGATATCAAGGATGAATATATTTTTAAATTATTTTATAGAATATTATATTATGTTACGAGTCCGTAGAAAAAAATAGGGAACAAATCGAAGTACGGAAACTCCGGAACGGATAAAATGAAGTTTCAGCCCTCATTGGCAACAACTCTTGGCGTGCCGCGACGCGCGGGTTTGGGAGTCACAACGCCCAATCAATGAGAGCTCGAAGTCGTGACGCCCAAGGGTTAGCGTCGCGACACCATCAACTCTAAGAGTTGAGTGTCGCGACGCTAGAGATCAGTGTCATGACACTGCCCTGTGTAAAATATTGGCAGATAGTATTTTTGCCTTTGATTCAATTCTAAACACTTCCAATTGTCTCCAAACACTTCAATACACCTAAAAGTCCAATTTTAATATCAAATCCAACTTCAAAATATGTTATAAAACAAACATATATACTTACATATATATATATATAAAAATTATAAATATATACATGTATTTCTTTGAATCAAAACACAAACAAAAATAGAATCCCATAATGAAATGACTCATTAACAATTCTAGGTCAGTCAAAGGAGGTCAAATGATTCTAGAATGGTAGCAATAGATCTAAGCTTTTATCTAGAGTTCCAAACTCAAATTTTATGTTCCAAGTCCAACATGAACATATTTGACCCAATTACAAGCATATTGTGTTTATGCTTATAAAGGATCCGTGCATAATTAATTTGCCCAATTTCAACATCAAGCTATGTTATTATGTATCCAATACATAGTTCATCACTATATATCTCAATAATGATAACTCACTAATGAAAACATAGCTCATCAAGCTATGTTATTATGTATCCAATACATAATTCATCATTATATGCCTCACTAATGATAACTCACTAATGAAAACATAGATTTTGAGAAGATCAAACTTACATAGCAAGTTTGATTCCAAGATCCAATCTTCTTTTTCTTGTTGAAATATCGTGGAGAACTTTCAAAGCTAGCAAGCTTGGTTCCAAGATCCAATCTTCTTCTCCTTGTTGTTGTAGAGAATTCCCAAAGCTAGCAAGCTTGGTTCTAAGATCCAATCTTCTTCTCATTGTTGAAATGTTGTAGAGAACTTCCTAAACTTCTCTAAACACTTCTTTTACTTAGGCTAATATCTCTAATTCTTACTTGTTTTAGCTTTCTCAAGCTTGATTAAAAACTTGCTCAAGCTTGCCTTTTATAGCAAAAATTATACAATTTTTAATTAATAAAATTCTAATCAATTTTTATGTGGGCATAGTCTAATTTGTTCAAATATGTATAATCAGGTGTGACTAATCACATTTCTCTACCATTTTCATTTAATCCAATTTAATCAAGACAAAATTTAATTAATGGATTAGTTGTATGTCTACCACTTTGATTTAATTCAATTCAATCAAGCTAAATAATCCTATTATTACATATTTATAATTATCAAAATATCTTAAATTGGTAGAGATATTTATGAAATTACAACAAAGCCCTTGTGTGATTTTGGATTAATCCAATTAGGTCAAAGTAAATATTTAATATTATCCAATAATATTTAATTATTTTAGTTGATAATTATAATATCAAATATTATTTATTATAAAAAATTATCTGCTACCCAAGTGCTCAACGAGTACACTTCATATTATGAGACTCTCTAAGTCCAGACACGTTCGTCATATAAACCTATTTTATATGTACGCAATTCGGCCACCTCCAAATTGGTGAAGAACACGAACAACCTTTCTAAACTATACTAGCCGAGGTCATCATATATGTTTAACAATCTCTTCGTCGTAGGCTATCCGAGTTGTGGTTATGAAATATAGATTACACCGTCAAGTTTCCAAGACGCACATCTCATATCGACATGTCCATGATTTTTTACAACTAATCAGAACACCATTTCTGATATATATGATCCACCCTAAGTGATGGCTTTGGCCAAAGTCTTAAGAATTGTGACTTACTCACATGAATACCTAAACCCCTTATGGTACACATATGAGCCGACATATCATATCTTGATATGTACTTGATTAATGAGTGCATTGGTCCACACCCAACGAACATCTAGAGGCCAGCCCTTTAAAGGTTTTTGACATACATGACATCTAAGTGTGAAATATCTCACACAAAATCAATGCTATCATATAGTCAAATGATCACATATGCTACTCGACTCGAGGAGATTCCTATTGACCGTGGTGTGTACTTCCAACTATTAGGAATCATATGTGAGTCATTCACTATTCGCTCCAACGAATACCCATATGTCTATACGAGCTTCCAAAGCTCATAGTACATCAGGTTAAACCATTAGAACTCCAATTCCGATATACGACATATGTTAGTCTTCTAGGTTATAGGAATTTGACCGTATTCCAAAACCAACGACTAGAAATATTTACTTTAAGAATAGTTTATAATAGTAATACTATCCCAATGTCGGACCACCCAGTGTCCAGTATTACTATATGACTTCTAAAGTCGATGTCATTTTCCGCATATTTATACATCAATCTAATATGCATAATGACATTACCATTAATAAGGTTTGAAATGAAAATGTAGTTATTTTATTAATAAATAATAAAATATAATGTAAAATATATTATTCGGATTGGCGCTCCAAGCACCAACTCTAACAAACTCCCACTTGCTTAGTGCCAATCCAGATGATAATGAAGTCCCATCTCCTCCACATGTTTATCGAATAACTTAGGAGGTAAGGCCTTAGTAAATGATTCTGCTATGTTGTATTGTCCTTGAACCTTCAAGACCACTATGTCATTTCGTTCAATGATTTCTCTAATCACATGATATTTTCTTTCCACGTGTTTAGACCTGGAATACCTATTGGATCCTTAGCCTGCGCAATGGCTATGCTATTATCACAGTACAATGAGATCAGATCCTCAATACTGGGTACAATGCCAAATTTGTGATAAAATTTCTAATCCAAATAGCTTCTTTAGCAGTTTCCGAAGTCGCTATAAATAGACTTCTGAAGCTTACAAACTAAGTTTGAAATCTCATTGGATACGAAACCCACTAGTTGTTCCATATATATATATCCTCCTCGAGGAATCTATTTAGAAAAGCGATTTTCACATCCATATGTCATATCTCATAGTCAAGATATGCAGCAATGGCTAAAAGAATCCTAATTGATTTTAGCATGGCTAATGGTAAAATTTTTTTCTCATAGTTAATCCCAGGATGTTGAATGTAACCTTTCGCTACTAGTCGGGCCTTAAAGGTTTCTACCCTTCCATCGGGCCCTTGCTTCCTTTTATAAACTCATTTTCAACAAATAGGTTTAACCCATTTAGGAAGTTCAACTAAGTCCCAGACTTGATTGTCATGCATAGAATCCATTTCGGATTTTATGGCTTCCTACCATTTTCCCGAATCGATATCCAATATCGCTTTTTTATACGTAGTTGGATCCATTTCCTCCAAAAAGAGAATATCAAGGCTCGCATCAGATATTTAAAAAAGCCTATCAGGAGGCCTTGATATTCTATTCGACTTATGTAGAACCTGTGTTATAGATCCTTCACCTAATTGGATCTCTGGTTCCATCTCACATTTCTTAATGTTGGGATCAAACTAACCGAGTTCAATCTTTCTACAATTTTTACTTTCTCTCAAAAATTCATTTTAAAGAAAAATGGAAAAAAGGGCAACAAATACATTTCATTGCTCATAATCGTATAATTGATATCCCATGTAATTTTCAAGCTATCCAACGAACCTATATTTATACCCCCTGGGTGTTATTTTATCCCACTGCATAACTCTAACCTATTTAGGACAACCTCAAATATTTAAATATCTAAGACTTGGATTTCTACCGAACTATATCTGATATGAGGTCGTAGAAATAACTTTCGATGGAACTTTGTTAAGTATGTGGGCAACAGTAAGTAAAACATAACCCCAAAGGTAATATGGAAGATCTGTATAGCTCACCATAGATCGTACCATATCTAATAAAGTATGATTTCTCCACTCAGACATACCATTGTGTTGAGGAGTTCCTGGTGGGCTATATTGGGCGAGAATCCCATTCTCTCTTAAATAACTTCTGAATTCATCGCTCATGAATTCACCACCTCGATCTGATCGAAAACACTTGATGAATTTCCCGGTTTTTTTTCTACCTCGTTTCAGAATATTTTGAATTTTTCAAATGTTTCGGATTTATGTCTCATCAAATATACATATCCATATCTAGATTTATCATTCGTGAAAGTCATGAAGTATGTTGAACCATCATGAGCGGTATGATTTAATGGACCACACACATTATTATGTATTAGCTCCAATAAATCATCAGCATAGTGTCCAACACCAAGAAATTGGGTCTTTGTCATTTTCCCCTAGATACATGACACAAATTGGATAAGGATCTAATATAAGATCTTCAATCAAACCATCCTTAACCAATTTCGATAGACGTCTAACACATATGTGGCTCAATCTCATATGCCCTAATTCAGTATTATTTAATTCAGATCTTTTACTTGTATTTTCCTCTACATTAAAGACATCTCGATATGTTTTTAAAACGTAGTGACCGTTAGATAAAGAATATTCTCATATCAAATAGTTATTTTTATCATATAAACATAAAACACCATCTTTAATGTTTATTTTATACCCATCTTTATCCAATATCGGTAATGATATTATTTATCTGATAAGAGATGATACATAATAACAGTCAGGTAAAAATAATTTACATCCATTATGGAGATCTAGAACAACAGTTCCTATGGCCTTGACATCCAATATATCGCCATTCCCAACTCTAAGTTGGATCTCCTATTTTTTCATCTTTCTTTTAACCCCTATGACCTGCATGGAGTTGGAAATACAAGTGGGACTGCCGGTGTCTAACACCCATCTATTATTTGCATCTAAGGCTAATGAGATGTCAATAACAGGAAAAATAAAAAGCGTACCTGAGGGTCCTGCTTTTCCTTTCAGCTTTGGATAATTTTTTTCCAGTGTCTAGACTTCTTGTAGTGTAGATATTCATCACGAGCTATATGCAATCTTGCAGCTTTGTGCTTCTTGGATTTTTTATTTGATATATTCTTCTTTCCTATTTTGATTTTCTTCGACTTTCTAGAAGTCTTTGAAGAGTTTGCTCCATCATGGAGGTACAAAGTGGGATTGCATTTCTTTAAATATTGTTCCGTCATGCGTAACATGTTATGAAGTTCTTCATAACTGGCTTGCATCGAATGCATATGAAGATTTAACACAAAGCTAGTGTAAGTACCAGGAAAAAAAGATAGAATCAAATTTCAGCCTAGCCGTTCATCGATCATTATGCCCTATCGTTCCAAATATCAAATCTGGTCTATTATGTTCAAAACATGAATGCTAACCATTTTGCATCCTTGAGCATAACATGGAAGAATTCCTTAGATCTCTGATATATTTCAATTTCTTGATTTTATTCGAACAACTCCTTGAGTCTTCTCATAATGCTCTAAGCATCAGGTACCTCTATGTACTATCTGAGCAAATCTAAAACCATCAATCCTTAAATGTAGGATTTCACCATTAGATTATCATCCTTCCATCTTTCAAAAGTCTCACGCTCTTCGGGAGTGGAATCATGATCGATTTCAACATGTAATAGATTAAGCGTCACATAGCTCAATATTTCTGACTCTAAGACAAGACGAATGTTCATTTCCCATTCAAAATAGTTCTCTGCTCCTTTCAGTTTATTAGAATCTAAAAGTAGCGCTAATGGATTTGCGGCAGCCATCTACAAGACAATAATTAATCACTAGCAGAACATTTTTCATTTCAATATAAAAACACTAATACGATTATGGATTTTAAATATATAAGTGCCATCCCACTATTTAACATAATTTTGTAATCTCTCTTAACGGGAAAATAAAAATTTGACAATCAAAATTTCATAGCGGGAAGTGGATCCCATGACATTTACTACAGCCTCACAATAATGACGGTTTTGGCCTTCATAAACTCATTAGATAGACCTATAAGGTCAATCATATTCATGTGACTCATAAGTTTGGTCCTGAATCATTTATTGTCATCACAATAATGACAGAACTGGATTAAGACGTGTTCCAGAAGTATACTTGTCAATGTGCACTAATGAGTTTCGTAAGTAGACCCTCACAATAATGACATTATTGAGCATAAGTAATAAGAACTCATTCATCTCCGCATTGACAAGACGGACCATCCAATAAATCTCCCACATTATTAATCATATTTATTAATTAAAAGTAATCACAATCAAGTCATTAACATGCTTGGGTCAAAATAAATATTTTAATTTAAAACATGCAATGCATATCCAATATGACTTATGCATAATTAAATTAAAGTTATAGAGGCATTTATCCAAATACATATGTTGTGTGGTTAAGACATGCGCTGATACCATTCTTTTGGGGCAGATGTGGGACCTCTAGGGTTAGATCGGTGTCCCATACAGTGAAAGTGGGTCTAAACCCTGGATATCAAGGATAAGTGTATTTTTAATTATTTTATAGAATATTAAATTCTTTTACAAGTCTGTAGGAAAAAAATGGGGACCAAATCAGAGTCCGAAAACTCCGGAATGAAGAAAATGAAATTTAACAATCATGTGCAATGACTCTCGAAGTGTCGTGACGCGCAGGTTTAGGAGTCACAACGCCCAATCTATGAGAGCTTTGGGCGTCGCAATGCCCTCAGCTTTTAGAGTTGAGTGTCGCGACACCAGAGATCAGTGTCATGATGCTGCCCTATGTAAAATATATAGGTGTAGACATTACATTTTTTGCATGAGCCCAATGATGAGTCTCGTATGGAGGCACTACCTGAAAAGTTACGGAAGTTGCGAAAAATGAATGCCGGTGTGGGACATAGAAACTGGATGACGCATGCTGTTCCAGGCTCACGGCCTAGTTGGGAGTACGGAGTAGCCACGGGGGACTAAACCTGAGAATAATGGAGTCGCCACCCGATATGAACCGGGAAAATGAGATTTAAGGCCGCACTCACCCATCGCAAGGGAAGACCTCAAACCGTTGGGTTCGGAATGGTCCCTTACTTATGTCACTTGTAATAAAAGGATTTATGTAATAATTTAATGAAGTTTAAGTAACACTTATTTCCAAGAGTATCATGCTTCTAAATTCACATGTACAAGATAAAACTTACACCTAAATTTACATACATTTCACATCTAAGATTGCATGCTTGAAAGTACATCAAAGTAGCAACGAACATACAACTTCATTAGCATATTATATTCATGAAAGACACATGCACACACACTAACCACACAAGCACACATATGAGCACTTTTCCAAGTGGTACGTGGAATTGTATCCCAAGTACAGACCGCACTACCGTCCATTCGAAATCGGTTACAAAATTTATGTCTGGGTTTCCATCCGATATACCACAAGAAATAATACTCAAACGCTATCATGACATAGATATATGAATTGTAATATGATATGTTGAACCAAGACGAAGGTAAATGATGTAACCAATGAGATAAACATGCTTTTCACTATGATGCGTACAAAGATAAGAATGACTATATGGGATTTCATAATACATGCATGAATGATATAGTTGGCTTTATGTGAGAGTTGTGAGTGTGTGCGTGAGTGCAAGGGGCTGTCGCATGAAGGGTTCAGTTTAGGGTTTTATGCGTGCAGGTCAGTGGGCATGTTTAAGGCAATTGGCGTGAATTGGCTTACGTGTGGCCGTGAGGTGCTATGTGGCGAGAGGCTTGTGGCGTGCTGTGAGGCGTGGGCTGGTGTGATGTGTTCTTTGTGCGAAAGAGTGAGGGCTGCTCACGTGGGGAATTATGGCCGTGTTTAGGTGCGTGGGGGAGAGCTGTGTGTTGGGGTTTATGGGTTGTGTTCAGTGGGCGTGAAGGCAGTGAGTTGAGGATGGGGAGTTATCGTGAGCATGAGGGGGGCAGTTACGTGCATGGTGAATGGGTTTATAATATGGTGAGTTGCCGAGGGTTTATGGAGTGTAAAGGGTAGGGGATATGGGTACACCAATGACAATAGGTCGAGCCAAGACAGTGATAAACGATGCAATCAATGGATGAAAGACACGGCAAATATCGTGGTAAAGGTAGCCTTTTAGGCTTTTCTTCTCAAATGGAGAACCTTTTAATCCAACACAATAAGCCCATGCGCCTTTCGTTACAATGCATACAAAGATAAAGATAACCATATGAAATTTCGTATACCCGATTGAACACATCTTACATTCAACCGAGCATATATCAACCGGCGCGGCAAAGTATCATGGTAAATGATTTTAACCCCTCCAAATAGGGACCTTTAATCTGACTTACTAAGCCCATGCGCTCGATTGTATCATACATACAAAAATAAAGGCAATCACATCAAACTTAGTATGCCCGATTGAACATATCTATATCCAACCGAACACACATCAACCGGCGCGGCAAAGCATTGTGGTAAAGGATTTTAACCCCTCCAAATGAGGGACCTTTAATCTGACTTACTAAGCCCATGCGCTCGATTGTATCATGCATACAAATAATGTGCGGAATTCAAATGATAAAAAATAAATAAATCAAAGCAATATAAAGCAAAAGAAAGTGTCGTTTACTCAAGCGGTACGTGGAGTTGTATCCCGAGTACAGATCATACTACCGTCCATTCGGAATCGGCTATGAAATTTATGTCCGGGTTTCCATCCGATATACCGCGAGAGTTGACACATCTCTCATTTTATTCTAAAGCCACAATATACAATATCTCATAATCCATGCATATTTATCTACTCAAGGGCCACAACATACAATATCTCATAATCCATGCATATTTATCTACTCAAGGGCCACAACATGCATTTCATCATAACAATCATGCAAGCAATACTCAATAAATAATACAAATAAAACAGAAAACGAATGTGGAAAATACCCTCAGGTCTAACCTTTTATGTCGACTTTCGAACTCACGTTTCACGGCCGTCGGAAGGGCTATCACACCGCAACTTTTCTGGTTCACTGGTTTGCGTTTTACCTCACTGTTTCGCTGCTCAAGCTACTGTTTTGACTCCGTTTTACTGCTGTTTCCTCGCGGTTTCCCTGTCGTATTCTTGGTCACTGTTTTAGGTGTATAGAGGACTGTTTTGGGTGTTTTTTTGTGGGTTTTAAGTGCAGTTTTTGTGTGATTATTTAAGGGTTATAAGTGCAGTTTTTATGTTACTGGTTTAGGGATTTTTGGGACTATTTTGAGGGCTAATATGAGTGCAGTTTTTCGGTACTGCAGGGAGATTTATGGGGCTGTTGTTTCAGTGATATAGGGAGGCTTATGGGGCTGTGTTTTTGACGTGCGAAGGGCTGCTGTATTGGTGTATTTTTCGGTGATGTGAGGGAGGCTTATGGGGCTGTGTTTTTCGGTCAAGTAAGGGAAGGAGATGAAGAGAAATTTGTTATATTTTTGGTGTAATATGCGTGAATGGAGAGCTTGGAGAGGGGGTTGGAAATTCTTTGCTTCTTTTTTTCTTGTGATGGGCGTCAATTAGGAGGGGGGAATGCCTTGGAGAGGTGTGGTTTATATAGAAAAAGGCTAGGGCTTAACCTTGTCTCACAAGGAATAGGATTTGGCATTAAAGGGAGGATTTGATTTGGTATCCAACAAGGAAAATATTAGATTGAGGGGGGACAAATTTGGTTCAATTTAGGACTACAATATATTTGATTGGTTAGGATTAGGCATGGCATCTTTTTAATTTAGTATGTAATATATTTGATTTGTTATGATTGATTTTAATTAGGCATATCATCTTTTTTAATTTAGTATGTAATATATTTGATTTGTCCAAATTAGGTATGATTATATATTATGTTTTATTTAATTGGTAAATGGCTTAAAATATTTTATTTAATTCAAATACATTATCTAATTAATATTTAATCTAATATTTTATTTAATTTGGGTGATTGGTCGTGTGGGCTTTGGTTGGGCGTGTGGGCTTTGGTTGGTGGGTTTGGTTTGTGTGGACAAGGTGTGTGGGCTTGCGGGGGTTTGGGTCAAGGCAAAGGGGCTTGCAGGGATTTTGGGCCAAGGTTAGGTGATTTGTGAGTGTTTTGGGCCATGAACAATTTTTAAAACGAAAAACCAACAAGTAACCCGAAGCTAAACCAGTGAACTTAATCCGAATATGAGTCAATTCTTGACTCCTCCCTTCCGACGTCCGTTTCCCGCGGTTCCCGCGACTTAAAAGGTAGTGCCTCCAACTGAGACTCATCATTGGGTTTCACATGCAAAAATGCAATGCCTACAGCCGGAATGGAGGAAAACCTATAAAATTAGCACCTTATCAGATTCGAACTCACTAGTCAACCTCAGATTCGCTCAGTCAGCCTCTGCTTCAAACCTTAGCCTCGGACAAGCATCGGCCCATGCAGCCCATGCAATCCATGCAGCCCACGCATAATCTCCCAAATACGGTAAAATCTCTATAGTTATGAAAGCATCAACACTTTCCAATTTAATGAGATTTTTGGGATCCCATCCTTACCAATTTAACAAGATTTGAGATCTCCTCATCACCAAATTTATAAGATTTTATTCCCAAAATAATTTGATAATATATTTCACAAATAAACATGATTTGTTTCCCTATTTGGAGATCTCTTCAAATCATTATAAAAGGGACCAAATCATCATCAAATGAGGGGCTCTCTTCTTCTTATTTGGGGGGATCACCGAAAAAACAACAATAAAATGGGAGAATCACTGAAAACAGGGAGGAGGAGAAAGGAAAAAAGAGGGAGAATCACCGAAAAAAGGAGAAGCACCGAAAAAATGGGGGAATCACCGAAAAAAAGAAAAACAAAAGGGAGAGAATCACCGAAATAAAGAAAAGAAGGAGGAGAAAAACGGGAAGGGAAAACATAGAGGAAAGAAAGGAAAAAAACTAAAAAAGAAAATAACAACAAAGCAGAAACAACAACCAGAAACCGAAACAGCAACCAGAAACCGAAACAACGAACCAGAAACAGCAACCAGCGACCAAACAGCGAAATAGCGAACCAAAAACAGCGAACCAGCAATTAGAACAGCGAACCAGTAACCAGAAACAGCAACCAGTAACCTTAAAACCAAGCTTTGATCCTTCCGGCGACGGCCTAACACACTTTCGAGAAAGCAACTTAAAAGGTAAGACCTGAGGGCACCCTTACCATATTTATTTTTATAATTATGGATGTTGCGTGCCTGGCTGGACATGAAATACGTCCAACCAGGTATACGAAGCCCTACATAAAGAATGGCCAAATCTCTGGTCACATTTTCTTCTTTGGCATTTTGTTATTTATCTTTTTATCTATTTATCGTTATTTTGTTATTTCGCCTTTATTTTGTTTATTCATGTTGATGATTATCCATATATACATGGTTATATTTTTTATTTTCGTTTACATTACATTGATGATTATGTGTGTTATTATCCCTCGTGGTATATCGGATGGAAACTCAGACGTAAATCCCGTAGCCGAATCCGAATGGACGATAATGCGATTTGTACTTGAGATACAACTCCACGTGCCACTCGAGAAATACTCATATATGCGTGATTGACCCCATTTTTGTTTGCTGTTTATCTTAATGAATCATTTGCTTTTGAATTATTTCCTTTATGTTATGATCATTATTATTTCCATAGCCCATCACGCACAACTGTTTATTATTGACGATTTTCCTGCTTTTGGTTGTCTATTATAATTTTCATTATCGCATCTTGTATTTCTTAAATTAATATGCTTTTATAATTTTCATTATCGCATTTTGTATTTCTTATTTAATATGCTTTTGAATCACGTTATTGTGATTATTATTTTGGTTGGTATGTTATTACATTTTTTATTCGCTCTTATGCATGAATTGCATTAAGACTTGACTATACCATTGTGTGAATCCGTACATTATACTGGCATAAGTAAAATACCATTCCGAACCCAACGGTTTGATGTCTTCCATTGTGAGGGGTGAGTACGACGTTAAATCTTTCACAGTTCACGCTGGGTGGCAACTCCTTCATTCTCTAGTTTAGTGCCCCGTGGGCTAATCCGTACTCTTTACGGGCTGCGAGCCTAACAATGTCGTGGTCGCCAAACATCATAGGCATAACGGTAAACCCCGCTTCACTCTTACATATGGTGACTCCACTGGGGATAGAGAATCGGCCTCGAAATAATGTCTTGGAGTGTCCGTGGCTTTGGCTTTGGCTAACCAAGTCTCATATATTTTGCATAACCTTCCTACCCCCGATGGCGTCATGTATCGCGAAGTCGCTTTCACTCAAGGCGACATATCGTTATGTGATGATAACCATCACTCGCTGGCACATACCCTAGGGTATAAAAAAGGCGTGCTCACTTGGTCGCTCGAACACTTAAGTAGAGAGACCTAGTTGTGTGCAACCCTTCACCGATGAGAGCCTTGTCCATACCCTTGTAAGCCCATATAAAAACCATAGTTATGTGTCCTATAGAAGCTACGCCCATGCTTGTGTTTGGGCCCATTATCATTTGGATCCATTTGGGCTTCTCGTCACAGGATACGAACTTGTTGGGCTACTTAAACTGGGACGAGTTTATATTTTATGATGATTGGGCCAAAAGTTTTCAAAGTGACGATGGGCCACCTTGTGTTTGGGCCCCCTATCATTTCAAGTTATTTAGCCACCTTATCAAAAAATGTAATGTTGGGCCTTTTCAACTGAGATAATTTTACATCTCGCGATAATCTGATTGAACGCTTTAAAATGATAATGGGCCAACTTGTATGAAAACCTTGATGGACTTAAAAGGTCCAAACATTATCCGAATATGCCAGATGCATGAGTCTGATATCCACATTGGCTTTCATCCAGGAAGGGTACGCCGTGTTATGGAATATTTGTATACTTTTGGATATTTCCAAGTCTGTCTCCGCCATAACCGTGATTACCGAGGGCCCAATTCGTCATTTCTAGACAATGGCACGATCCCTATAATAGGCTTAGTCAATCTTGTAAATGGGCGGTCTTTGTCTTTTACTGATGAAGAAGGACTGAGGTAGCCAAGGTTCACCCCTGTAGCGTAGGAGAGAACGATTTTGTGTACCCTAAATTGGTGCATAAAATGAGTCATACCTAGGGAAAAAATGGACTTACCACTGGTGTGGGAGGAATAAGGTCGGAAGGGTATATGCTGTTTTGATAACCACATGCATCTCATACATCGCATGTTGGACAATTATGACCCATAGCATCACTATTTGTACAGAACATGGTGTTGTTGTAAAATTAACTATGTGACAAAGGAAATTGATCTTTTATCATTTGAAATTGGATTACCGGGATATATAAATGATAAAGTTCATATGATTAGTTCCAGATTAATAAGTATGAGACATTATTAATCCACTAAGGTTTAATAATTAAAACATCCCTAATCGTAGTATTATCGAGATTAGACATCGATAATGCGGAATAGACTAGTACTACACTTGTACATGTTATTGGAGCATAACGACATAGTTCTCATATATTTGGGTATTGGATACTCATGCAAGTGTAATAGAAGGTTGTGTTTACCGATGGGTACGGAAACAGCTTCGCTCTGGATAGATCCCTCGTAATTCCATTGGCAGTATGACTATGTGTCTATGGAAGTCCGAATTAGGGTAGGTGTATTTGGTCTTAACCTGAGACTTGCATCGCTAATACTTGCGACTATTAATATAATTTGGTTTTGGTCGTCCGGGGCTTTAACAGGTTCTGTGTACGCCTCTTCTGGGTATATTGAGAATCGTAGTGTATTGGGTGTGATGTCAAGATGTAAGTATCCACTTCAGTCATATGAAGATGATGGTCACGTAGGATAAGGAACTAGTACTCTTATGTACTGCAGTCATCAGGATAATATGACTAGGTCATACTTATCCGATTATAGAGACTAGTTACCAGAGATCAGACATATGCTTCGTACGGGGCAGACATAATTCCAGCCCCAGGCCTTGCATGTGACATCCGATATTGGATCGCAATACGTAATACTACGTATACTACGCCTGATACAGATTACATATTCCTTTAAGTATATTTCTGGAGAATTGGGTAGGCACGTTGCTTTGCCAGAAGCCAACCATGTCTTGTAAATTGGTAAAAAAGTAGTACTAGGTACGTACATGTTCGGATAGTCCGACGACCAGATTTACTGCCAACATATCCAGGGATCTCATGGGTCGCTTCCCGGAGATTCACCGATGACGTATGACTCGCACATAATTAATATGGGATTAATTATAAGAGAGAGAAAATTAATCTAGGATTAATTACAGAGAATTTTATCTGGGATAAAATTCAATTAAAAGAGAGAGAACGATTAATTTGGAATTAATCGATAAAATAATATATTCGATATATTATACGAAATTAGATTTCGATGCGGAATTAAAATTAGATTTTAATTCGGGCGAACGAGTTAATTTAGAATTAATTCGCTAGCGATGTGAATAATAATTTTGTAAGGCATAATTATTTAATTAAATTTGATTTAATTACGTCGCAACGGAAAATTCGTTAATTCAGAATTAGCGAATCTGAGCCCGGGAGTGGTTTGCGGGCCCACTCGGATTTTGAATCAAGTGGGGCCCACAAGTCACATCACGCGTCACATCATTAGTCACTTAAGTGATGAAAGTCTTGTCACTTTTTGGTGATTGACATCTTGTCACTCTTTGATTGATGTGAGTTGTTGAAGGCATTAATGCCTTGTACCAATTTTTTGAAAATTGCAAATGGTATATCTTTTATTTGATTTTTGAAATAAAAAACACACAACTCAATCATATCTTTTTCTCTCCCTCACTCTCGTTATTGTGCCAAAATTTTCTCTCCATTCTTGGCTTGGCCAAGACACACAGGATAAGGGAAACAATTTGTTGCAAATTTTTCCAAGAGCTAGCACACTAAAGAGATCATTCAAAGGTGTGATAGGGAAACCCATTCATGACATGGAATCAACACTTAAAGCTTGGAGCTTGAAGATCCACACAAGGAGGGCTTGGTCGAACTCATGAAGAAATTTTTGTGTTCATCGCATCCAAAAGCCGATCGTTGTAAGTATATTTCTGCTGCTATACTTCTTCTTGTATTCACATATTTCATTGCTTAATTTGATCTTGGTTAGACCTAGAAAACCCAACAATGGTATCAGAGCGGTTATTAAGCATGAAATTGAATTAGGGCAAAATTTGGGTAAATTTGATTTGAGCATGATTTAACCAAATTGTTTGTTCGAGCATGCTTGTATATGGATAACTTGGAGTTATATATGATCAATTTGACGAAAATTGAATTGGATTAATTTTCCCCATTTTCTTTGGCTTGGCCGAATGTAACTAGTGCCCTAATGTCATGGTATTTTTTGTTCTTTTGATCATTGGATGAGTTTAAAGACTTAGGATAAATTGATTAATGATTTAATTGGATTGAAATCGAAATCGGTTCAAAAAACCCTAAATACCGTGACTTAGTAAGCATGAAATGAGATGATTTTTTGATTCAATAATGTTGGACATGTATTGATGATGAATAAGCATGATTAATTGATTAATTAATATTTTGGAAATGTTAATTTAAATGGTTAATCATTCTAAACACTTTAATTAATTGAATTGTGATATTGGGAATATTGGAGTTTAATTAGTTGGGCTAAATTTGGAATTGGGCTTAAAATGTTGTATTTGGGCTTAATGGGCTTGGTTGGGCCAATTTTGGTTTAGGTTAATTGGTTGGATCCAATTGGGCCTAAAACCATTTCCATAAAGTCCAAATATGATTAAATGGGCCTTTAAAATTTTAATTGGGCCTAATGGGCCTAAATTGATTTTTGGCAAAATGGTGATTCCTTATTGGGCTTTGGTTGCCAAAGTCCATGCCTTATAAATTAATTGAAAGCCCATTGGACTTTAATTAAATTGACATTTGATGTTAATTGGGCTTGAGACCCGTTAAAATTAGATTTAGAATCTAAGTCGCAAAGGCTCATTAATAAAGTGTAATCATTTAATTTGGAATTAAATAAAGAATTAATATTGAATACGAATTAAATTAGATTTAAATTGTAGTTCGATATAATTCAAGAATTCGTACTTTGAGTACTTATTCTTAAACGAGTTGGACTCGCGCAAATCAAATCGTTGTTTGAACATTGGATGCTCATTAATTTCAGATTAATTAATTGGATTAGATTGATTGATAACATGCTTTGTGTGAATACATGGATGTGATGTATGAATAATGTATATCGGATGGATATTAGATGGGTGAGGGCAATTTTGGAAATTATTGTAATAAATTTAGAATTTATTAAATTGGACCTACGTGTCCAGCCTATTACCTCTTGACTCTTTGTATTTATCTTCTCACCTATTCCCCTCAATGTAAATGAGGTTTCTTTAGAAGTGTTATGTAATTGGGTAGAAGTAAGAATAGTGCTAGCCGGGAGAGAGGAAATGGAGAGATTTGTTCTAGGAACAAGTTGTTTTAAATATCCATTCGCATATCATCATTAATTTATTTATGGCGCCTTATTATGATTTTAGAATGCATGCTTAAGGGTGTATGATGAGACCTAATCAAAGATAATTAATTGGTTGCCAATTACGCGAAAAACCCTCAACAAATATCAAACATTTTCCCTTCCATTGAATGATTCATTCTCAAGATCCAAGATTGGCACTGGTTTGTTGGCCAAAAGTCAAGACCTTTGTCCATCGCGGATGTGTTTGAATCATGAAGGCTTTGTTCCATATCGCATGTCTTGTCCAAGTTGTGATTTGTTGGCCAAAGTCAAGATCACTTCTTGTCCATCGACATCTATTACGAAGCTTCCAAGGTCAATGGGTCCCGTTTAACTGGAATCATTAAGTTTGTTGTGCCAAAGCCAAGGCTTAGTTGATTCAGAGGAAAAAGGTTAGGCAATATATTGGATATATTGGCATATATTAGATATATGTTTCGGACTTGGATGTCCACCTACTGGATCTAGGAATTGGATGAGATCCAATTGATCTTAGAGATCTACCTAGTTAAATATCATACAACTTGTTGGCCAAAGTCAAGGTTGTGTGTTATTTAACGGGATCCTAGCCCACTAGGAAACTAGGTTTCCCGAGTACTCAACAGAGGGTTAGAGGCTCGCCGAAAAATAGTGGGAGACAAGTATTAAATTTGCAATTTCGTTTAGATACTTGCCAATACGCGCTTATTTCATTTTTCGTCATTATTTAAATATATATTAGTTGAACTAATATTTAATTGTTGTTTTAAATTAAACAGTTGGACTGTATTCAAACTACTTCAATTATAGTTGATTATATATTGGATTATAGTAATCAATATATTTGAATTTAACAATCCGAATAATAGTTGATTATATAGTTAGACTATAGTAATCATTATATTTGATTGTACCTGAAATCGTTGATTGGATAGTTAGACTATTGGAATCAAGATAACTGAAAGATTAACATTTAGAACATAATCCTGGGTGAAAATATTTTAAACGGCTTTAATTTTCAGATTGGGAATAAAACCTCAGGATAGTCCTGGGAATTGAGAAGTTATTCTATTTGATAGAATGACATCTCGGGCCTAAGCCCGGAGTTGAGCAAATAGTAGAACATGATCTTTGGAAGATTCATGTGATGATAAATTTAGTGCTCAATCCTTTATACTTGATGCAATGACACTTTAATTCCGTCGTCATAATTAAGGATTAGATCCTTTTACCATGATGATGAAATTAAAGATCTTCATAGATCTATTCTTAGATCTTAGAAGTACAAATTGCAAAAGAAGCTCTTTCGCTTGCGTATGTCAGAGGGTACATCTGTCGAGCACTAGATGTCGCAGATGATTGCTGACATCGATAAGCTAGGTCAGCTGGGCATTACCTACGTGGCCGAGACTACCAAGGATTTGTTCTTATAGTCTCTACCCGAAAGCTGGGGCAGGTTCATTATGAACCAAGAGTAAACTCTTGGAGAGTTGATGGCTATGCTCTAGGAAGCAGAGCCAGAGCTTCTAAAAGGGGCAAAGGCAAAATCATCACAAGTCTTCTAGGAAGATAAAGGACATATCCCAAGATGTCTACCTAAACTGTGGCAAACGGGGTCACTGGATGCGTGACTGCCGTATGGATAAGGCAGACATGAAGGAAGTGAAGGCGGGGCAAGGCTCCGGCTTCAAGTATGTTTTCATAAACATGTTCGCTATTAGTTTCAAAATTGGATTTTTGATACTAGATGTGGCATCGCGTTATGGTTATATGTTTTTCTTTTGAACACGAATAAGAAACTTTTGATAAATTCAAAGAGTTTCGACACGAAGTATAAAAACATATCGGCAAGAGTATAAAACATCACGATGTACTGTGGTGGAAAATACTTAAGCCATAAGTTTCTCGACTAATTGAAAGAGTATAGTATTCTTTCAATGTGGACTCCTCCCAGAACACCTCAATTTGACGGTGTGTCCAAACGGAGAAACTGAATTTTGTTGGACATGATAAGGTTACTGATGAGTCACTCTATGCTACCATTTTCCTTATAGGGATACGCATTAATCAGTGCAAAACTTATTTTGAATAAGGTTCCATGAAAATCTATTTGAGAGACTTCATATTAGATATAGACAGGAAATAAACCAGGTTTTCTCATTCCTGGAGATTTGGGAATGCTGGGCATATGTTTGGATGATACCAAACTAGAACCCAAATCGGATAAGTACCTAATTTGTGGGTTATCCTAGGGAAACCAAAATATAGTACTTATACAACTCACTAGAGAACAATGTAATTGTTGCTCGCCATGCGGTTTTCCTAAGATGAATACCTATATGCAGTGGTAAGTGGGAAGAAAGTAAAACTCGATGAAAACAGAGTAATACTGTTCCAGACACCTATTCCTTAATGGAACACAAATAGTTCATCAGGGATGAAACTATACCAATAATCTTCGAATACACAAGAACCGCGCAAGTCGGAGAGAGTCAGAAAATAACCTGGGAGGTATGGGTTTCTGATCTCACCTCATGAAGATGTTAATCTTATTGAGGAAGACAAACCGACTACATATAAGGAAGTGATACAAGGTATCGACTCCCTATTATGGCAAAGTGCCATGAAGACCGAAATAGATTCCATGTATACCAAGCAAGATACTGGTTGATGTACCGGAAGACATTGTGCCTATAGATACTATACGAGTCTTCAAGGAAGACAAACATGGATGGCAACATACTAACGTTCAAAGCTAGGCTTGTAGCGAAAAGGTATCGTTATCAACATTGTGTCGATTACGACGAAACCTTTTACCTGTTGCCATGATTAAATCCATTTGGATAATGCTTGCTAATGCTGCATGTTTCATTTATGAAATATGGCAGCTGAACATCAAAACTGCTTTCCTTAAACGGAAACCTTTTGGAGGATGTTTACAACATCCTGACGGTTTTGTCGTACCAAAATGAACAAACAAGGTTTGCAAGTTATTCCATCCGTTTATGGATTGAAGCAAGCATTGCGTTCTTGGAACTATCGTTTTGATGTAATCATAATGGTATATGATTTAATTCAAAATGAAAATGATTCTTGTGTATATAAGAAGGTTAGTGGGAGCGCACTGAAAATGATTGTCATATATATAATGATGATATATCATTTCTTGGAAATGACATTCCCATAATACAATCGGTGAAAGCTTGGCTTTCATGAAAATTCTCCGTAGACTACTTGGGAGAGACAACATTTATTCTAGGAATAAGGATCTACTTGGATATATCGAAAGTTGTGGCACTCTCCGAGAACTCGTACATTTGAAAGATGTACGTGACCTGGTGTCTCATATGCTTTGAGCATATGGAGTCACAATTAGGCCAATCCAAGTGATAATCACTGGATTGATGTTAAGAACATCCTTAAGTATCTTAGATGAACTAAAGATGCTTTCTTAATATATGGAGAAGGAGAACTTGAAGTGACTGGGTTCACTGCTGCAAGTTTCCTAACCGAAAAAAATGACTATAAGTCGTAATAAAGGTACTATATAATTTGAATTACGGAACAGTGAGCTGGAAATCTTCCAAGCAAGATACTGTTGCCGAATAAACAACAAAAGTGGAATATTGCTGCAGCTGAGGCAGCAATAGAAGCACTTTGGATCTATAAATCCTAATTGGATTAGGAGTAGTTCTGTTAGAAGCTGAGCTAGGCTACAACACAGACTAAGGAATTAATGGTCTCATCAATGATCCAAGTATGCACTTCAACTATTCATCTGATTCGTTCGAATCATACATCGTGGCGATGTGATGATCGAATAAATCGCATCAGATGATAACTTTTCAAATCCGCTGACGAAAGTAATTTCTCAGCAGAAGTTTGAGCGAACCGTACATAGTTCAGTGTAGGACACTTGAGTGATTGGCTATAGGCCAAGTGGGAGATTGTTGGACATTATGACCCATAGCATCACTATTTGTACAGAACATGGTGTTGTTGTACAAATTAACTATGTTACAAAGGAAATTGCTATTTTATCATTTGTAATGGGATTACCGGGATATATAAATGATAAAAGTCCATATGATTAGTCCAGATTAATAAGATATGAGACAATATTAATCCACTAAGGTTTGATCATTAAAACATCCATAGTCGTAGTATTATCGAGATTGGACATCGATAATGCGGAATAGACTAGTATTACACTTGTGCGTGTTATTGGAGCATAACAACATAGTTCTCATATATTTGGGTATTGGATACTCATGCAAGTGTAATAGGAGGTTGTGTTTACCGATGGTACAGAAACAGCTTCGCTCTAGATAGACATCTCGGAATTCCATTGGTAGTATGACTATGTGTCTATGGAAGTCCGAATTAGGGTAGGTGTATTTGGTCTTAACCTGAGACTTGCATCGCTAATACTTGCGACAATCAATATACTTTGGTTTTGGTCGTCCGGGGCTTTAATAGGTTCTGTGTACGCCTCTTCTGGGTATATTGAGAATCGTAGTGTATTGGGTGTGATGTCAAGATGGAAGTATCACTTCAGTCATATGGAGATGATGGTCACGTAGGATAAGGAAATAGTACTCTTATGTACTGCAGTCATCGGGATAATATGACTAGGTCATGCTTATCCGATTATAGAGACTAGTTACCAGAGATCAGACATATGCTTCGTACGGGGCAGACACAATTCCAGCCCCAGGCCTTGCATGTGACATCTGATACTGGATCGCAATACGCAATACTACGTATACTACGCCTGATACAGATTACATATTCCTTTGAGAATATTTCTGGAGAATTGGGTAGGCACGATGCTTTGCTAGAAGCCAACCATGTCTTGTAAATCGGTAAAAATGTAGTACTAGGTACGTACATGTTCGGATAGTCCGACGACCGGATTTACTGCCAACATATCCAGGTATCTCATGGGTCGCTTCCTGAAGATTCACCGATGACGTATGACTCGCACATAATTAATCTGAGATTAATTATAAGAGAGAGAAAATTAATCTAGGATTAATTACGAAGAATTTTATCTGGGATAAAATTCAATTAAAAGAGAGAGAACGATTAATTTGGAATTAATCGATAAAATAATATATTCGATATATTATACGAAATTAGATTTCGACGTGGAATTAAAATTAGATTTTAATTCGGGCGAACGTGTTAATTTAGAATTAATTCGCTAGCGATGTGAATAGTAATTTTGCTAGGCATAATTATTTAATTAAATTTGATTTAATTACGTCGCAACAGAAAATTCGTTAATTCGGAATTAGCAAACCCGAGCCCGGGAGTGTTTGTGGGCGCACTCGGATTTTGAATCAAGTGAGGCCCACAAGTCACATCACGCGTCACATCATTAGTCACTCAAGTGATGGAACTCTTGTCACTTTTTAGTGATTGACATATTGTCACTCTTTGATTGATGTGAGTTATTGAAGGCATTAATGCCTTGTACCAATTTTTTGAAAATTGCAAATGGTATATCTTTTATTAATCAAAAACACACAACTCACTCATCTCTTTTTCTCTCCCTCACTCTCGGCATTGTGCCCAAAATTTCTCTCCATTCTTGGCTTGGTCGAGACACACACAAGGAGAAGGGAAACAATTTGTTGCAAATTTTTCCAAGTGCTAGCACCCTAAAGAGATCATTCAAAGGTGATAGGGAAACCCATTCAGGAGCATGGAATCAACACTTAAAGCTTGGAGCTTGAAGATCTACACAAGGAGGGTTTGGTCGAAACTCATGAAGAATTTTTGTGTTCATCGCATCCAAAAGCCGATCATTGTAAGTATGATTTCCGCTATACTTCTTCTTGTATTCACATATTTCATTGCTTAATTTGATCTTGGTTAGACCTATAAAACCCAACATCGCATGCATACACGCATCATGTTGACCCCTTGTCTTAAAAGCCATCATAGATACTCATTGGGTTAGAGAAGATGAAAGACTTGTCAAGAATAGGTTAGCAAGCATAGATGCATCAGGCATCGAAGGTTCCCTCGTGGATCAATTGGAGACCAACATCACCAAAATTACCGAGCAACTACAAGCCTTGACCAATGCTGTGGCCAATTTGACAGTACCCCGTACAGTGGGAATAGAAAACAACGAGGATGGAAGGCGTGAGGAGCCCCAAATTTGGTGAGCGAAAAAATCCCTATTTTTGATGATGACATGGTTGAGTATGCTGCGGGAAGGATATCCGGGCCTTACTCAGAGTTACAGAATCTCAGAAAACAAGTAGAGTCAGTTACTCGCAAGATGAAGGGAAAATATGAAGATCTATTAGACTATGATGTGATGACTTTCGAAGAACAGCTGCCTCCCCAGTTTAAGATGCCTGGCATGGCCAAGTTCAACGGAAATGGAGATCCTAGGGTCCATCTCCGGCAATACATTTTAGTGATGAGTTCAGTGGGTTTGTCGAAGCGCCAGGTGCAGAAGATATTCAGGATGTCACTGGAAGGGGCACCCAGTATGTTATCATGGCCTGGAGAAGTGCAAAGAAGTGCTAAAAGAAGGCCGAAAGATGATTGAGAATACGGATAACACCGAGGGGGATATTGTGTTGCGTCAATTGAAGAAGACACGGGCACAAGTTAGCATATGGGAGTTATTATGCGCCTCTCAAGAACAAAGGCGTGCCACAGTAGAAGCTCTAAGCAAGATAATGGTACCTGAAGATATAAACCCGACAATGTTCGTAGGGTCGGTAAAGAAAGAAGGTATGCAGATGATAACATTCTCCGAATAAGAGCTCCCGATGGAGGGGAGGAATCAAAACAAGCCGATATTTATAAAAATGGAAGTGAGAGGCAAGAAGATATCTTGCGTGATGGTGGATGATGGCTCATCTATCAATGTGTGCCCTTCGAAGATTCTGTCAAGGTTGGGTATGTGGACAACAGATTTAAGCCCCTCCAACATGACTATCAAGACATATGATGATAACAAACGAGGAGTCAAAGGTACCTTCATTGTAGTAGTCAAAGTGGGCCCGATAAAACGAGGTTGAGTTCACAGTGCTTGATATCCCAGCTATATTTGCTCTGTTATTGGGGAGGCCATGGTTTCATAGACTTGGGGACGTGCCATCCACTTTGCATCAGGTTATTAAGTTCCCGCATGGAGGGGAAGTCGTCACCATCAAGGTTGAAGTAGACAATACTATGGCTGCTTTAGACATACAGCCTTTCATGAGGTTCCAAATGGCGGCAAACTTTGAAGAATGGGTGGGCCCTAAAGTACCTAGAATCATGGAAAGAATGAAATATGAGCCGGACACATGCTTGAGTGCTAGAGGCTAGGGAATAAGAGCACTGCCAGATTTCAAGGGACAGACCACTAAGAGAGGATTGGGGTATGAATCCGATGGGAATGAGCCGAAGACCAAGAAAAAAAAGGGATGAAACTGATGGAATACTTTGTGAAAGCCACAGGATATCAAGGAGAGCCTGAACCCGTAGAAGTCAATGGGATCATAGTACCGGGATTCGAAATCTTCAAGGATGTGATGGGAAAAGAACCACATGCAGAGGAAGTTGCAAAAGAGGAACAGAAATGGGAAGAAGAACTACTGCAGTTGGAGAATCTGACGCTCGAAGAAAGCAAGAAGACTGCAAATTACGACGATGTTTATTTTCCTGACTTATTTGATTGTAATCCTGCATTTATTAATAGTAAAGACATTGGTTTTGCTTACTTGTTCGAGTCTTTTCCTGTTAGTCTGCATCATAACATGCTGAGCATATTTGACATTGACTCAACAAAGACAAATGCATTTAATCTTGGTATTGTTAGTGTCCTAGACAAGCCAAGGATCTCTAAACATGATATGTGTGTGAATAAATCAAAGAAGTTGCGGAAATACTCACTTGATCGGATGAAGTTCAAGACTTTTTCTTTGTTGTAGAAGCTCCAAGCCCTCATTTTGAGTTCCAAACTCTTGGGTGAGTTTCCCTATCACCTTTCTTTGACTCCCAAAGTGCTAGCTTTGTCCAAAAATTGAAACAAAATTTTCTCTCCAAGAGAAAGGAAGAATCAGCAATATGAGAATTTTAGGAAGAAAGTGAATAGTTCCATTTTGTGTTTCCAAAACATAATGATATATTGACTTCCAAAGTTGTGTGTTTTGTTGTGATAAATTTTTCATTAAATGCAACCAACAACTTGCATCACACATGTGACATGTTGATGTAAGTTAGTGGGTCCCACCACTTTGAATTAAAAATTCGAATTGGCTTACACAACACACTTCGGGCCCGGTTTGTTTAATCCGACTAAACGAGTTTTCGTAGCTACGTAATTAAATCCAATTTAATTAAATAATAATACCTAGCAAAATTATTACGAAAGTCGCTTACGAATTAATTCCAAATTAATTCGTTCGCTTGAATTAAAATCCAATTTTAATTCCCTATTGAAATCCAATTTCAATTAATATATCCGATATATTATTTTAGCCCAAATAATAAATTAAATAGAAAAATCGAATATAACTATTAAATATATTTTACTGATTAATTCCAATTAATCACGTTCTATCTTTTAGACGAATTTAATCCCAGATAAATTCTTGCCGTAATTAATCACAGATTAATTTTCTCTCTCATAATTAATCCCAGATTAATTATGTTCGAGTCAAATGTCATCGGTGAATCTTTGGGAAGCAACCCAATAGATCCCTGGATATGTTGGCAGTAAATGCGGTCATCGGACTATCCGAACACGTGAGTACCCGTAACCACGTTCTTACCGATTTACAAGACATGGTTGCTTCTAGCAGAACACCGTGACTACTCAATCTCCAGAAATATATTCAACATAGAATATATATTATCTGTATTAGGCGTAGTATACAATGTATTGCGTTATTACGATCCAATATCTGATGTCACATGCTAGGCCTGGGGCTGGAATTGTGTCTGCCCCATACGAAGCATATATCAGATGAGTAGTAACTAGTCTCTGTAATCGGATAATCATGACCTAGTCATACTATCCCGATAGCTATAACATTTAAGAGTACTAGTTCTGTATACCTGCGTGATCATCATCTCCATATGACTGAAGTGATACTTCCATCTTAACATCACACCCAATACACTACGATTCTCAGTATACCCAGAAGAGGCGTACACAGAACTTGTTAAAGCTCCGGATGACCAAAACCAAAGTATACTGATTGTGGCAAGTATTAGCATGCAAGTCTCAGGTTAAGACCACATACACCTACCCTGATTCGGATTCCCATAGACACATAGTCATAATACCAATGTAACTCCAAGGGTCTGTCCAGAGCGAAGCTGTTCCCGGTCCAATGGCTAACGGAACCTCCTATCACACTTGCATAAGTATCCAATACTTAAATATATGATAACTATGCCGTTAAGCTTCCATAACGCGCACAAGTGTAATACTAGCCTATTCCGCATTATCGATGTCCAGTCTCGATAATACTACGACTAGGGATATTTAATGATTAAACCTTTCATGGATTAATACTGTCTCATATCTTATTAATCTTGTACTAATCATATGGAATTTTATCATTTATATATCCAAGTAATCCAATTACAAAATGATAAAAGAGCAATTTCCTTTGTCACATAGTTAATTTGTACAAAGAACGCCATGTCTTTTACAAATACTGATGTTATGGGTCATAATTGTCCAACAATCTCCCACTTGGCCTATAGCCAATCACTCAAGTTGTTGGTTTCTATAATTAGTCCCAAGGAAAGATTAAGCTTATGAAATACAACAAAAATGAATATATATAATAAACTTGAAGCATGGCGGAATCATACTTACAAGCTTTTGTGAATGAAAGATGAACAAAGGTTAAGCTCCAAGATCTTGAAGTTTCGGCCAAGTAAGAAGATGGAGTGAAGCTTCAAATCTTTGAGTATTCCAAGCTCCAATGCGTTTCCCCTCACCTCTTTTGTTCCTTGCTTGTGCTAGCAAAAATGGAGAATGAGAAAACAATTTTCTGCCTTGTTGGTGCAGCTCACGGCGTGAGCAAGAGAGGAAGAGAGGAGAGTGTTTCACTTTTGATTTTCTTTCCTTTGCATGCCAAAAAACGTGAATGACCAAGGAAAATGAAAAGTGAAGTGATATCTAATACCAAAAGAATTTTTTAATGCAAAAAATCCTTCCAAAACCGTGCATGGCTTTCCCTCCAAAATGAATCCATCATTTGCTATCATTACCATACTTTGAGATTAGAGACAATGCATCATCCCTCAAAGGTGACTAGATACATTCACTATCTATTCGTATTAAGTAATGAGATATCGCGATGTGATTTGCGGATATCACTCGATTCAAAATACGAATGTGTCCGCAAGCACTTTCGGGCTCGGTTTCGTTAATTCCAAATTAACGAATTTCCGTCGCGACGTGAATTAAATAATTACGCCTTGCGAAATTACTATTCAGTTCGCTAATGAATTAATTCTAAATTAATTCGTTTGCCCGAATTAAAATCCGATTTTAATTCCGCGTCGAAATCTAATTTCGTTTAATAATATATCGAATATA
This sequence comes from Zanthoxylum bungeanum, assembly GCA_019454045.1. Lineage (NCBI taxonomy): Eukaryota > Viridiplantae > Streptophyta > Magnoliopsida > Sapindales > Rutaceae > Zanthoxylum > Zanthoxylum bungeanum. Next base: position 2,124 of record SKCR01034182.1, on the reverse strand, counting down.
TTATTTTATCGATTAATTCCAGATTAATCGATCTCTCTCTCTCTCCTAATAAGGCATTTTATCCAAGATAAAGTTTCTCCGTTATTAATCCAAGATTAATAAAGTTCGAATCAAACATCATAGGTGAATCTTCAGGAAGCGACCCAAGAGATCTCCGGATATGTTGGCAGTAAATACGGTCGTTGGATAATCCAAACACGTACGTACCTCGTACTACGTTTTTACCGATTTACAAGACAAGGTTGGCTTCTAGCAAAGCGCCATGCCTACCCAATTCTCCAGAAATATTCTTACTGGAATATTAGATCTATATCAAGCGTAGTATACCGTAGTATTGCGTACATCGATCCAGTATCGGACGATCACATGTTAGGCCTGGGGCTGGAAATGTGTCTGCCCCGTACGAAACATATATCGGACATCAAGCAACTAGTCTCTTAAATCGGGCAATACTGACCTAGTCATATTGTCCCGACGGTTGCAACCTTTTATAGAGGACTAGTTCTGTATCCTGCGCGATCATCAACTCCATATGTCTGAAGTGACACTTCCATCTTGACATCACACCCAGTGCACTACGATTCCTGATAAACCCAGAAGAGGTGAAACACAGAACCAGTTAAGGTCCCCCAACCACCAAAACCAAGTTTACCTATTGTCGCAAGTACTAGCGATGCAAGTCTCAGGTTAAGACCATATACACCTACCCTGATGCGGCCTCCCATAGACACGCAGACATACTACCAATGGGATTCCGCGGGGTCTATCCAGAGCGAAGCTGTTTTCCATACCATCGGTAAAACACAACCTCCTATCGCACTTGCATAAGTATCCTATACTTAAATATATGAGAACTATGCCGTTGTGCCCTCACAACATGCACAAGTGCAATACTAGTCTATTCCGCATTATCGATGTCCGATCTCGATAATACTCCGACTAGGGATATTTAATGATTTAAACCTTTATGTATTGATACTGTCTCATATCATCTCAATACAGAATTAATCATATGGACTTTCGCCATTTATATATCAAAGTAAATAAATTACAAAACGGCAAAAGGCAATTTCATTATCACATAGTTAATTTTGTACAATAATACAATATCATTTACAAAACAGTGACGCTATGGGTCATAATGTCTAAAAATCTCCCACTTGGCCTATAGCCAGTCACTCAAGCATCTAATACCTGAACTATGTATATGTCGTTCAAACACTTGCGGATAAACAGCTTTTGTCAGCGGATCTGCAATGTTTTTATCTGATGCGACCTTCTCGACTTTTACATCGCCACGATGTATAATCTCCCGAATCAGATGGTAACGCCGAAGAAGAACATGCTTGGATCGTTGATGAGACCTTGGTTACTTAGCTTGTGCTATAGCCCCGTTATTGTCACAATACAATGGAACGGGCTCAGCTGCTAACGGAACAACTACTCCTAATCCAATTAGGAACTTTCGGATCCAAACTGCCTCCTTTGCTGCTTCCGACGCAGCAATATACTCCGCTTCTGTCGTTGAATCGGCAACAGTATCTTGCTTGGAAGATTTCCAGCTCACTGCTCCGTTATTCAAACAAAAAATGTACCCGGATTGCGACTTGAAGTCGTCCTTGTCGGTTTGGAAACTTGCATCGGCATACCCAGATACCACAAGTTCTCCTTCTCCGTAAATTAAGAAAGCATCCTTAGTTCATCTAAGATACTTAAGGATATTCTTAACTGCCATCCAGTGACCTTCACCTGGATCGGCCTGATAGCGACATACATGATCGATCCGACTGCCGAGGCGAACGGTATCCGACTCATGTTATCTCTCTCTTCTTCAGTCTTAGGACACATGTCCTTAGACAGAGAGGACCACGTAACATTGGCATCAATCCCTTCTTGGATTGATCCATGCTGATCTGAATCGCTTCAACACTTTGTCAATATATGTACTCTGGGAGAGTCCAAGCAGCTTTCTAGATCTGTCCCAGTAGATCTTTATTCCCAGAATAAAGGCTGCTTCTCCCAGATCTTTCATGGAGAATTTTTAATGAAAGCCAAGCTTTCACCGACGTTAGCATGGAATGTCATTGCCTATAAGCAATACATCGTCGACATAAAGGACAATAA
>SKCR01034181.1:0-32515 GCA_019454045.1 Zanthoxylum bungeanum | reverse complement strand
CTAACATCCAATGTTTAATTTAATTCAAGTCAAATGGGCTTTCAATTGATTTATTAAGGCTTGGGCTTTGGTCAATGTGGGTCAAACCCAATTACCAAGCCCAAATAAGGAATCACCCTTAAATGCCATAAAACCAATTTTAAGCCCATAAGGCCCAATTAAATTATTAAAGCCCATTATATTATATTTGGACTTAATTGAGTGATTTAGGCCCAAATTGGATCCAATCCTTTTGGCCCAAATCTACTTGGTCCAACCAAGCCCATTATTCCCAAATACAATATTAAAAGCCCAATTGACCAATTAAGCCCATTAATTAAATTTTAATATTCCAAACATTAAAGTCCAATTAATTAAAGTGTAAAACCAAGATTAATATATTAAACCAAATATTTCAAAAATACCCATTTAATTTATTAATCATGTATTGTTCAAAACATATTTCCAACATTAATTTGAACAAAAATCAAGTCCATTTGCATGTCTATTAACTTTCGACCAAGGTGATTTTTTTGTGTCGATTTGTTTTTCAATCCGATTGAATTACTAATCTACGTCCCGTATACGTTTTAAGTCATCCAATGATCTTAAACACAAAAAATCCAACACATCCAATGTTCATTAACATTCGGCCAAGGCATAAATTTGGGGGAAAAATCATCCAATGCATTTTTCATAAAATTGATTCCATATTATGTCATATTACATACATATAAGCATACTCATTCATCAAATTTCACAAGAACATGCTTCAATCAATTTTACCCAAATTTTAACCTAATATATTTCATGCTTAAACCTAGCTCAATGATACCATTGTTGGTTTCTATAATATGTCCCAAGGAAAGATTAACCATATGAAATATAATAAATGAATATATATTAAACTTTGAAGTATGGCGGAATCATACTTACAATGCTTTGTTGATGAAGAAAATCAAACCAAATGGAAGCTCCAAGTGTTGGTTGATTCGGCCAAAAGGAGAAAAAGGTGGAAAGCTCCAAGCTTTGTGTATTCCAAGCTCTTTGATGGTTTCCCTATCACCTCCTTCGATCCTTGAATGTGCTAGCAAATGGAGAAAGAAAATCAAATCTTCTTTGCCCTTCAATGGAGTTCACGGCATTTTGAGAGAGAAGAGAGATTTTTGTGTTATTGATTTTTTGTTACCAAAAATCAATTTATATTTATGTCATAATATTTATTAAATAATAATAAACTTATGACACAAACCATGCAATGGCTTAGAGTGTCAAACACTCAAACTCCATGCAAAACCTTTGAGTGTATTGCACACTATCACCATGCAATGCATTACCAATTAAATAATGCATATAATGACATGTGTCATGTGGGCCCCACACGTTTCCAAATGAAAGTGGGCCCACGTGCACTCACGCGTTCGGGTTCGATATTTCCGAAATACCGAGCTTATGTCGCGACGTTAATTAAACCGAATTTAAATAAATAATTGCGCCTGGCGAAATTATTATTTACGTCGCTAACGAATTAATTCTAAATTAAATCGTATGCCCGAATTAAAATCTAATTTTAATTTCGCGTCGAAATCGAATTTCGATTATTATATCGAATATAATAATTTTATCGATTAATTCCAAATTAATCGTTCTCTCTCTAAATTAGGCACTTTATCCAAGATAAAGTTTCTCCGCAATTAATCCAAGATTAATTAAGTCCGAAACAAATATCATAGGTGAATCTTCAGGAAGCGACCCAAGAGATCTCCGGATATTTTGGCAGTAAATACGGTCGTCGGATAATCCGAACACGTACGTACCTCGTACTACGTTCTTACCGATTCACAAGACAAGGTTGGCTTCTAGCAAAGCGCCATGCCTACCCAATTCTCCAGAAATATTCTTATAGGAATATAAGATCTATATCAAGCGTAGTATACCGTAGTATTGCGTACATCGATCCAGTATCGGATGATCACATGTTAGGCCTGGGGCTGGAGATGTGTCTGCCCCGTACGAAACATATATCGGACATCAAGCAACTAGTCTCTTTAAATGGGACAATCCTGACCTGGTCATATTGTCCCGACGGTTGCAACCTTTTATAGAGTACTAGTTCTGTGTCCTGCGTGATCATCACCTCCATATGTCTGAAGTGATACTTCCATCTTGACATCACATCCAGTACACTACGATTCTCGATAAACCCAGAAGAGGTGTACACAGAACCGGTTAAGGTCCCCAACCACCAAAACCAAAGTTTACCGATTGTCGCAAGTACTAGCAATGTAAGTCTCAGGTTAAGACCATATACACCTACCCTGATGCGGCCTCCCATAGACACGCAGACATACTACCAATGGGATTCCGCGGGTTCTATCCAGAGCGAAGCTGTTTTCCGTACCATCGGTAAAACACAACCTCCTATCGCACTTGCATAAGTATCCAATACTTAAATATATGAGAACTATGCCGTTGTGCCCTCACAACGTGCACAAGCGCAATACTAGTCTATTCCGCATTATCGATGTCCGATCTCGATAATACTCCGACTAGGGATATTTAATGATTAAACCTTTATGGATTGATACTGTCTCATATCATTTCAATCCGGTATTAGTCATATGGACTTTCGCCATTTATATATCAAAGTAAATAACATTACAAAACGGCAAAAGGCAATTTCATTATCTCATAGTTAATTTTGTACAATAATACGATATCATTTACAAACAGTGACGCTATGGGACATAATGTCTAACACCGAACACATGGTGTACCCCGTACCACGTTCTTACAGATTTACAAGACGTGGTTGGCTTCTAGCAAAGCACCGTGCCTACCCAATTCTCCAGAAATATTCAACGAGGAGTATATAATCTGTATCAAGCGTGGTATATAATGTATTACGTAATACGATCCAGTATCAGATGTCACATGCTAGGCCTGGGGCTGGAATTGTGTCTGCCCCGTACGAAGCATATATCAGATCACTAGCAACTAGTCTCTGTAATCGGATAATCATGACCTAGTCATATTATCCCGATAGATGCAGCATTTAAGAGTACTAGTTCTGTATCATACGTGATCATCATCTCCATATGACTGAAGTGATACTTCCATCTTGACATCACACCCAATACACTACGATTCTCAGTAAACCCAGAAGAGGCGTACACACAACCTGTTAAAACTCCGGACGACCAAAACCAAAGCGTACCGATTGTTGCAAGTATTAGCAATGTAAGTCTCATGTTAAGACCACATACACCTACCCTGATTCAGATTCCCATAGACACTTAGTCATACTACCAATGGGATTCTGAGGGGTCTATCTGGAGCGAAGCTGTTCCCAGTCCAATGACTAACAGAACCTCCTATCACACTTGCATAAGTATCCAATACTTAATTATATGAGAACTATGCCATTAAGCTTCCATAACGCACACAAGTGTAATACTAGTCTATTCCGCATTATCGATGTCCAGTCTCGATAATACTACGATTATGGATGTTTAATGATTAAATCGTTCGTGGATTAATACTGTCTCATATCTTATTAATCCGAAACTAATCATAAGGACTTTTATCATTTATATATCCAAGTAATCCAATTACAAAATGATAAAATAGCAATTTCCTTTGTCACATAGTTAATTTGTACAAAAACACCATGTCTTTTACAAATAGTGATGCTATGGGTCATAATTGTCCAACATTTAAGAGTGCAATGATGAGTTGAATTTATAACACCTAAAAAAGGGTGAGAAATAATAGCACTAGTACCTGCCAAATGACAATTATTAGTTAAACATAGAAATATATCGTGAAAGTCAAAAAGTCTGGATCTTGTCGGAGAAAATGAAATAAAATAACAAAACAAATCATAATTATTAGTTAAAGACGAAAAGAAAATAATATTTACAGGAAGTAATGGCTTGATTGACATCTATGCGTCAGGGACAAGCTTCTCATCCAGTTTTCTTATAAATTGGCAAACAGGGTCTTTTCAAGTCAAATTCCTGAGACTTAAATGATGTTGTTCTTTTCGGAATTGTGTATATAACATGTGAATTGCGTGATGCACATATCCACTGGAATGCGTCTCAAGAGTCTTAGATATGTCATTCAAAGACTCCTTACTCAAACCATCCCTAATGAATTTAATTTTATCTTCACGGTTAGCAGACAACATTCCTAAAGAACGACAGCGAGTATTACATGTCATGCCAGCACATTTATAGCATACACCCATTCTTTTCGCTCTTCTCTTTTAGCATATGTGCTTTTTCCTAAACCAGGCAGATATGAAACAAAAGAGTCAGAGGACTCACTTGCCAATCAAACATGTGCTTCAATAATCCAACGAATGTCATTAGGAATACCTTTGATCATTAGTATTCTCATCCGTTCCAAGCGAGCTTTGTAGACTTTCATCAGAGAGTTTTGAGGGAGAGAAGGAAATTACTTTTGAAGATTTGCGAGAACGTCTTCCATCCTGAATTGATTTTACCTGCACAAATTAAACACACAAAAATAAAACACACCAAATCACAATATGTACACAAATTGCATGGGTTGCCTCCCTGCTAGCACTAAGTTTAAAGTCATCAGCTAGACATGACTGCCCGAATGTTACGCTGGATCTGAAAGTGTGACACTTTATTTTTATCGCTCAATTAATTCTCCCTAGTAGTGCTTGACACGCTTGTTTCTAACCTTGAATATTTTGTTGAAGTTGGGATCATGTAACTCAACGGCTTTATCTGTTAAAACTTTTGTGATTAAGAATGGACCTGACCACCGTGATTTTGGCTTCGATGGAAAGAGTTTGAACCATGATTTGTTTAACAGTACCCTCTGCCCTGGTTTTAGTTGCATGCGTACTAACTTCTCATCATGTCTCTTTTTGGCCTTTTCTTTGTACAGTTTGACATCCTCAAAAGGTTGATGTGAAATTCCTCCAATTCATTGAGCTGGTGGAACTGTTTCTCTTTTGTTGCTAATAGTGCAAGAATAGGCTTTTTCAGTGCACAATACACTTTATCTTCAGGCTCCACAGACAGTTGACACGCTTTAAGTTTATCGGTAGAACTTTGCATTGCATTGGAATTCTGGATGGTACTATGTATCACATCAAGTCTGAAACATTCTTCCTTCTTTTCATCATTAAGGAACTCCATGGCTTTGAAAACATTGAATTTTACTTCTTGGTCATGTACTCTCATGGTTAGTTCTCTTTTTTGTACATCAATAATGGTTCGCCCGGTAGCCAAGAATAGTCTCCCGAGGATGATGGGCACATCTTCGTCTTCCTCCATGTCAAAGATAATAAAGTCTGTTTGGACAATGAGTTTGTCGACTTTAACCAGCACATCTTCAAATACACCTCTCGGAAATGTGAGTGATTTATCAGCAAGTTGTAGAGAGACTGAGGTGGGCATTGCATCAGTAATTTGCAGTTTCATGTAAACAGAAAAAGGCATTAAATTAACACTTGCACCTAAATCACATAAAGCTTCACCGATATAATGTTCTCCAATAGTGTATAGAGTAGTGAAACTGCCAGGATCTTTCAACTTTGGGGGAAGTTTCCTCTGAATGATGGCGTTGCATTCTTCTATCAATGTTACTGTTTCGTAATCTCCCAATCTCTGTTTTCGTGAAAGAATGTCTTTTATGAATTTGACATAGCTGGGCATTTCTTCCAACGCTTATGCAAATGGAATGTTGATATTCAGCTTTTTGAAGACCTCCAGGAATCGAGCAAACTGCTTGTCCAGTTTACTTTTTTGGAGACGTTGTGGAAAAGGTGGAGGTGGAGTGATTCTTTCTTGATTTTTTTCCTTTGCCTCTTTTTCCTCCATCTGTGGAACTGTTTCGCTGCTTTCTTTTGAAACTTCCTCAATGGATGCCTTGATTCCAACATCTTTGTTAATTTTAGTACCGCTTTTCAAAATAATTGCTTGACATTGCTCTTTCCCTCTATTCCTTGGATTTGATTCTGTGTTGCTAGGAAGTTTTCTTGGCGGTCTGTAACTCTGAGCATTGGCCAGCTGTCCAATTGATTTTCTAGTGCTTTAATAGACGCATATTGGCTTTGAATCATAGCATCGTATTTTTTTAACTAGGCCAGCACTTCCGCCATTCCTGGTTCTTTTTCATGCTCCTGGTTTTGCTATTGGAATCCTGGTGGTGGATTGTTCCTTTGTCCTAAATTGTTGCACCATGCGAAATTGGGATGATTCCTCCACTTAGAGTTGTAGGTATTGGAATATGGATTGTTCCACTGTTTGTTGAAATTGTTGACGTAATTCATCATTTCTTTATGTTGGTTTGTCTCTGGTGCTCCTCCATATGGTGAACTTGAGGATCCAGTATTGCCTTGCATGCTAAGAGTTTCCATGAATTTGCATATCAGATCCAGCTTGGCATTCACTGCTGTGTTGGCTCCAACTTCATAAAGTCCAGCTATTCTTTGGATCATGCTCCTTTCTATTGGCCACAAGGAATTTTTGTTGGCCATTTCTTCAATTAGGTCCCAGGCCTGATCTTCTCCTTTTGCCATTAAAGCTCCTCCAGCAGCAGCATCAATTGTGGTTCTCATTATTCCAGAAAGTCCATTATAGAATGTTTTGACTTGTAGCCACTTTGCAATCTCATGGTGAGGAAATTTCCGGAGAAAATCCTTGTACATCTCCCAAGCTTCGCAGAGGGATTCTGAGTCATGTTGCACAAAGGATGTGATGTCATTCCTCAGCTTTGCAGTTCTGGCTGGTGGAAAGTATTTTGCTAGGAATTTTGTGGCTAGAGTGTTCCAAGTTGTGATGGAACCTGCTGGTAATGAATGTAGCCAAGCCTTAGCTATGTCTTTCAAGGAATATGGAAAAACATGCAGTCTCATTGCTTCTTCAGCCGCTCGGCTGTAATTGAAAATGCCAAAAACTTCCAGGAAGTTACTGATGTGGGCATTGGGATCTTAAGTTGCATTCCCCCCGAACTGAACTGACTTCTGTATCATCTGGATGCATGTTTTGGTGTTACACGCATTTGCTGGTAAGAGAGTAAGTACAATACAAGAAATAAATCCTTCAACACCGGAATAGTTCTGTCTCGAATGGGAATTGTTGGTGCAACTTCCAAGGGTTCAGGTACCATGTTGATTAGTGCTTCTTGGCCTTCTCGCCTTTCACTTCTAAATTGTCTGATGGTTCTTTCAATTTCTGGGTCAAGCGGTCGGATTTCAAAACTTTCGGTTCCTCTCATGTAGTGACTGAGAACCTGAAACACAAGAAAACAAAAATAATAAGTAAAAGAAAATTAGATACAAGCAAATGTATCTAACCTCAAAATTAATAGTGAAAGATAAATAAGTCCCCGACAACGGTGTCAAAAACTTGACCGGCGTAATCGTACGCGTATAACGCAAGCACACGTATCGTTCAAGTAGTATAAAAAGTATCGATCCCACGAGGACTTAATATCTAAGCTATTAATTTATGAAGCCAAAATTTTACGAGTATCTAATGGAATGATTGTTTGATTGGATGGTGACTTTAAACTTAAAACAAGTAAATAAAATTTTGCGAAAGTAAATTTATGAAAATTCAAGATTATTAAACTATCAAGGGTTGTGAATCTTTCCAATATTTTTTTTTTAAAGATGAAGTGGTTATTTCATGTTTGTGTAATATATTGCTTTACTAACCTGGAACACGAAATTATGCAAAAGCCTCTATCGATGGTCAGATGTAAATACCCAGTGTAACCCAATTAATCATATGTTTATGTCAACCAAGTTACCTGAATTCATTAAAATTAAGTTCCAGTGGCTACACCAGCCTGACAGGTATATGTCTATCCCGTAAGGAAATCTATTAAAGGGTTATCTATCCTCAAGAAAGATCGTGGGCTATTAAGTCTAAGGCTGAAACCTAAAATTCCTTCATCGAGTTTATTTTAAGTTTACCAGATCAATCTTATTAATGGCCAGTTAACAAGAAGCATTAAGCTTAAAACTTAATAAATAAACCTTTATATTACCCAAACTATAAAATAACCCCTTATAAACCGGTGATATTGGAATTCATCACAACCCTAGATAACGGACTCAGTTACGACACATAACTAAGGCTAATAAAAGCTTAAATAAAATAAACGACATAAAGTAAATGCTGGAAATTAATTAAAGTTAATGCTGGAAGTAAATGCTGGAAGTAAATGCTGGAAATTAAATGCTGGAAATTTAAAAATGTAAAAGTACAATAAAAGAAAATGTTGGGGGGTTAAATGATCCACTTTTATTACTACTATTTTAGATATCTCCTTTATTATAATATATTAACATTGCGTGATATTACCAACCGACCATATAGGCGGTATCCTGATTAAGTCAAATTTATAATTAATTCCAACCGACCATACAGGCGGTATCTAGTTTAGTCAGGTTAAAACCAATTTTATAATAAAGTCCAACCGACCATATAGCGGTATCCTCATTAATTCAGGTTTTAAATAGTTATTATATTATAATTAAGGGAGATTAATCTAAATATTAGTAATAAAATCTTATCCTTTCACCCCCAGCAAGGGGAGTTATCTCCTCATTGCTGAAAAGTAAATACTGAAAATTAAATAACAGAAAGTAAATTGCGTAAAGTAAATAAAATTAAATGCTGAAAGTAAAAACTGAAAAGTAAATAAAAGAAAGTACTAATGCGAAAATTAATTACTGAAAGCTGTAAATAAACAAACAAGATACAATCTTCTTAGTATTCTTAAGGAATTCCTTAGAAGAAAGTAAGAGTTTACAACTGAAATCGGGCTGAATTTATAGGCATCCATGGTCCATATGCCTCGTGACACGCCGTTGATTTGTTGTGATGTTGACATGTGGCAGGCGCATGTTAGCAATGCGCATGATAGCAAAACTTCTCGGATTGGTCCACGTGTCCGGCGCATGTTAGCAGTCTCTGGCACATGTTAGCAGATGACTCATTTTAGCACGGTGCATTTAAGCAAACGGTGCATTTTAGCAGGAAATTTACAATTTTGCCATTTTTGTCCATTTTCCGCTATTTTGGCCCAGAATTGCCTCCAGAGAGTCCTGTTAATTTATTTATCTACAAAATACCACAAAACACATCAAAATATTCACAAAACTCAAGAAACTATACAAAATATTAAGTCAAAGGAGTGGAAAATTGTGATCTATTTACAACTCATCATGGTATAACTTCGGAAGCAAGTTCCAGGTGTTATTTAGATATCATAAATTTGAAAAGTCGACTATATTATACCATAAGGATTTGACGTTCTTATCTATATCCCAGGTATAATATGGATAGCCTGTGACGGATGGATTATACGTATACAATGACCTTGACTTGCATGGTTTAGCGAGATTATCTGTGGTCGTCATAATTCATGAGTGGGTGAATTATGGATACGAAATTGGATTTCGTGACGGATAAACCTAAACTTAGAGAGTCCCACAATATGAAGTGTACTCGTTGAGCATTTGGGAAATACTTTATGAATAATATAGATTATTCATAATACTTCACCGAATTAAATGAGTTAATTCGAATCGTTTAAACGGTTAAACGAAAACACATGCATATGGGCATTTTTGGTCAAGCATAATTTTTGTGTATTTATATTTGATACATAATTTGATTAGATACACATTAATTAATTGTCAAATGAGACTTTGACACATGCCATTAATATATTTATTTATTATTTAATGTAAATAAAAATACATATATAATAATAATTATATTAATTATTTATTTAAATAATTATATGTTAAATATTTGAATAATTAAATTATGTACTTTTTCATAATTGTTATGAAAAATATTTGATTGTTATTGGTTACAAATGACATGATTTTATTAAGCATTAAGTGTGCAAATTGATTTGTCAAATTAAAGCTTATTATATTTAATTAGATTAAATTGCAAAAAAATTACTATAATACCCATAAATGTCGGTTTTGGCTATTTCTTAAAGGAAAACATTTTTCATTTTCCTTTTAATAGCCTCCATGGCCAAAATCTTCATCTCTAAATACTCTCAAATTGTGCTTGATGGTTCAAGGAAGAAATCAAGAAAATCAAGAAAAGGCTTAAGGAAATTATGAGATTAGAGGTAATCTTCAATATCCCTAAGCTTTAGAAAGCATGTTTCATGTTCTTGATGATCTAGAGACAATCTAAGGTTTCTTCCTTTCTTTAAAATTTGGGGTTTTTTTTGATTTGGAAGATGAAATGGAATGCTTGGTGCATGTGTGACGTAGATTTGAATGATATTAGTGTAATATTTGTTCAATTTGATCATTTGATGATGTGTTGCCATTCTAGAGTATTATGACCACTTTTATAATACCGAGAATTATTCTTGGGTGCTTCATTGGTGGTGACTTGGATTGGTGTTGTGATTAATTTGATTAATGTTGAAAAAGTTAGATTAAAGCATGAAAAATTGATAATTTTTGCTTCGGGATCAGATCTGGAAAAACTGTTCATATGGTGATGAAAATTATGTCATATAAATGTATTGGATGTGTTTTTGGTGTTGGAACAATTTTCGAAAATTATTTCGGAGTTGAAATATGTGAAAAACGGGGTTACCAGGTGACTTTTGAGCCAACTGAGTGATGGCTGCCCAAACAGTGAATTTTTCACTGTTTGGGCAGCCCATGAACTACCCTAATACTATTGGTGCTGACCTGGGCAGCCCTCATGTGTATTGGGTGGTCGGTTCGATCAAAAACGCGTTTTATGTCATTTTGCGGAAAAATGTTTTCGTAAAAGGTTCGCGATGTTTCTTAACTATTTATGTCGTTATTTGATATCGAATAAATATGTTTAGGTGAAATATGAATGAATTATTCATATTGGATATTGAATAATTTATTCGGTAATTTAAAAAGTTTTAAAATTATGATTTCGCTCGAACAACGCTTCTGCCGCGCCCTTTGCCCCAACAAAAATGGTATCAGAGCAAGTCTGATCCTTCATCCATTACATTTTCATGCTTGATATCCGATATATAATCCAATTTTGATGTTTGCACATGCATGTAATTTAGATATTTCTCCACTTTTCGGTTATACGCTAACGGGAAACGTAACGGAAATTTAATCGTTATGTTATGTTTTCTAAGGTAGAATTGAATTGTTTAGAAGTTGATCTAGATTATAATTATGCATTTGATGTAGAATTAAGCTTTCTTGAGGAATATCCCCGCTTAAATAAGGCAGTAAAGTTACATGTATTGGATGCATGTTTCTTGGTCCGTCTTGTCAATACGGTTTATAGGTATCTTTCTATGGCTGCATTTGAGAAAGTGCCAAAGTAGTGAGGGTGTAGTTGATAGAATTTTATCCATGCCGGATGTATTTTAGATACTAGACAAATTCAATTGAAGGTGGAAATCCTGAACGTGCTAAAGCTTTCAGGACTACATCGATAGCTTGAGTTTGTCATTGGCAAGTGAATCCTTGATATGTTTCCTTGTGAATGTGCCAAAGCTGTCATAACGGGAAATGGTCAGGACCAAAATTAGGAGTCACCGGTGAGTGATTGACAATGAGTTGTCTACCTAATGAATATAAGTAGGCGAGATCGTGCCAAAGCTGTGAGTCGAAATTTATTCATGGGATCCTACTCTCACTATGGAATTCTATTTAATTATTGAATTCCTGTTCTCCGTTGGGGATTGCGGTATTACATAAAGTAGTGGGAGACACTACTAAGTTAAAAATCCATAACTAAGGCAGTGCGTAATTTTATGGAAATTGCTTCTTTTATTTTCCTTTATTTTATATTGTTAATAGAATTATACTTCTAATCCACTGCATGCATATTATCTGAATATGTTTTTTGACTTCTCTTATGGTTGCGTATTTCTAGAATAGGTTCTAGAATGTTATTGGACTTGGATATTGTTAGATTAGTTAAAACCATCGGGAACTGTTATTCCGATTTTCTTGAAAATCAAGATGGTTAGTGACTTGGTTACTAAGTCACTATTAATAATCTAAATACATATATGTTTTAGGACATAATATTCTAGAAAGAATAGTTTCTTGTGTAGTAAGAATTGACACGAATCAGTTCATGTCTCGAGATTATTGACTGGCTTTAAGAAAACTCAATTAGGTATTTTTTGTTTATCTTATAATGACGTTTCTTGGCTTTAGTGACTTTTAGAAGTCATGTGTTTGACACAGTTTGCTAATCAATTATTTGCAATTGTTCTGAATAATTGAAGGCAAATTATAAAGCTAAAGAAATGAGATGTGTATAGTTGTGTGTTGAGAATATCGATTCACAGAATACGACAACTGTAGGTATTGGATACCAGATCTCACATCTAGTTATTTAAAATAATATTAATGATTGTTTTGATATTTGATGATGAAGAGATAAACATTAAGAAAAATATTCGGTTAACAAAATAACTTAGAACAGTGATTTATGAGATTTTATCACATAAGCATTAGATGCTTATTCCGTATGGAAAAAGGATGGTCTGATACAACATCGCACCATATATCCTTATCCATTTAATGAATATTGTATTCAGGAATGTGATTAAATCTCATTTAACCAATGATCGTCATTGGACCACAGATTTATTAAACTAATACTTTGGAAGTATGTAGTTTAATGAATTATAAATTTCCATGGATAGTTTTCTTTACTTCGTAACTTAGTTAATGAATTGTCATGACTTGGTTACATGTTTCTAAAAGAATATATATTGAACGTCTTGAATGGTTCGAGAACTTTCAATATGTATCTGATGAAACGCGAATAGAATATTTTGAATGGTTCAAATATATTCTATTTCAAGTGTTGAAAACTATATTTTAAAATTCATCGTGAGTCTTTGAATTTTTCAAGGATGTTTGATACGATCAAACATATGAATTTATTACAATTAGTTCTATATTTATATAATAGATGTGATTCTAACTCAATATTATTATTCTACGATTCCATCGTCATGGAATTGGTCAGTGGGAGAAATCAAATCTTATATGATTTGATTCGGTTGATATTGAGTGTTACCGAATTAGTTTTCAATACTCTTGGGGTAATTCTCCAGTTACACTAATTCATCCTTTTAATTAATGTTCCATTAGTTTCTACAGTTACGTTTATGATATGTATAAATAGAAAATTCGAATCTTGAAAAGTTTGAGATTTGAATCTTTGTTTTGTATAATAGTTATATAATTGAAAGTACTTGCGCCTTGGAGGTACAAGTAAAAGTTTATCATTTATTATATTTAATAGAATATTGTATTTTATTTGAAAGAATATCTTTTACGATCCAGAGTTATAAAATTGTCTTATTACTTCGTGGGTAGCATCAGATGTTGACAATTGTACAAAAGACTTGACTTATTGAAGTCAAATTTGAGAATGATAAACTATAAATAGAACTACATAATTAATAAGATGAAAATACCCTTTGACACCTTCTATATAAGTCCAATAGGATGTAAGAATCATTTGCGAAGTATTTGATACTTAATGGTTCTGTTGTTTTCTTATTGAATAAAATTATCCTATAACTTATAAAATTAAAATTACCCTTTTAATTAAAATTACCCTTTTAATTTTATATTTTTATTTTTTATTAAATTGATTTTCCAAAAACCAATTAAAAACAATTACCAAAACTTTTGAATTTCAAAAAGTCAAAAGCAAAAGTCAAAAAGTAAAAAGCAATAAAGCTTTCCATCACATCACATCACTTTAATAAAGTGACAACATGTCATGTCACATCACTCAAAGTAACAAGTGATTTGACAATTGATGCGACTAGCAATTTGACGCTTGACGTGACTTGCGTGCCGCACTCGAATTTGAAATACGAATGCGCTCGCAAACACGCTCGGGCTCGGGTTCGCTAATTCCAAATTAACGAATTTTCCGTTGCGTCGTAATTAAATGATTACGCCTAGCGAAATCACTATTCACGTCGCTAACGAATTAATTCTAAATTAATTCGTACGCCCGAATTAAAATCTAATTTTAATTCCGCGTCGAAATCCAATTTCGCGTAATATATCGAATATATTATTTTATCGATTAATTCCAAATTAATCGTTCTCTCTCTTTAATTAATATTTTATCCCAGATAAAATATCTTCGCAATCAATCCCAGATTAATTTTCTCTCTCTTCTAATTAATCCCAGAGTAATTAAGTGCGAGTTATACGTCATCGGTGAATCTTCGGGAAGCGACCCATGAGATCTCCGGATATGTTGGCAGTAAATACGGTCGTCGGACTATCCGAACACGTAAGTACCTCGTACTACATTTATACCGATTTACAAGACAAGGTTGGCTTCTAGCAAAGCGCCATGTCTTCCCAATTCTCCAGAAATATTCTTACAGGAATATATGATCTATATCAAGCGTAGTATACCGTAGTATTGCGTATATCGGCCCAGTATCGGATAGTCACGTGCTAGGGCTGGGGCTGGATAAGTGTCTGCCCCGTCCGAAGCACATGTCGGATGTCTGGTAACTAGTCTCTATAATCGGATATACATGACCTTGTCATAATATCCCGATGGCCGGCCAGCACTTAAGAGCACTAATACCGTATCCTGCGTGACATCATCTCCAATATGACTGGAGTGATACTTCCGTCTTGACATCACACTCAATACACTACGACTCTCTGATAAACCCAGAAGTGGTGTACGCAGAACCGGTTAAAGCCCTGTACCACCAAGACCAAAGTCCACCGATTATCGCAAGTAATAGCGATGTAAGTCTCAGGTTAAGACTATACACACCTACCTTGATTTCGGCCTCCCATAGACACATAGTCATAATACCAATGGGATTCCGAGGGGTCTATCCAGAGCGAAGCTGTTTCCCGTACCATCGGTGAAACACGACCTCCTATCGCACTTGCATAAGTATCCGATACTTATATATATGAGAACTATGTCGTTGTGCCCTCACAACGCACACAAGTGCAATACTAGCCTATTCTGCATTATCGATGTCCAGTCTTGATAATACTCCGGCTAGGGATATTTAATGATTAAACCTTCGGGGACTGATACTGTCTCATATCATTCTCAGTCCAGGAACTAATCATATGGACCTCTATTCATTTATATATTTATGGTGATCTAATCACAAATGATGAGAGTGCAATTTCCTTGTCACATAGTTAATTTGCTACAACAACCCAATGATCTGTGCAAATAGTGATGCTATGGGTTATTTTGTCCAACATACTAGAACCGTATCCTGCGTGACATTATCTCCATAATAACTGAAGTGACACTTCCGTCTCGACATCACACCCAATACACTACGACTCTCTGATAAACCCAGAAGTGGTGTACGCAGAATCGGTTAAAGCCTGTACCACCAAGACCAAAGTTTATCGATTATCGTAAGTATTAGCGATGTAAGTCTCAGGTTAAGACTATACACACCTACCTTGATTTCGGCCTCCCATAGACACATAGTCATAATACCAATGGGATTCCGAGGGGTCTATCCAGAGCGAAGCTGTTTCCCGTACCATCGGTGAAACACGACCTCCTATCGCACTTGCATAAGTATCCAATACTTATATATATGAGAACTATGTCGTTGTGCCCTCACAACGCACACAAGTGCAATACTAGCCTATTCCGCATTATCGATGTCCAGTCTCGATAATACTACGGCTAGGGATATTTAATGATTAATCCTTCGGGGACTGATATTGTCTCATATCATTCTCAGTCCAGGAACTAATCATATGGACCTCTCTTCATTTATATATATTGATGGTGATCTAATCACAAATGATGAGAGTGCAATTTCCTTGTCACATAGTTAATTTGCTACAACAACACAATGATCTGTGCAAATAGTGACGCTATGGGTCATTTTGTCCAACAATCTCCCACTTGGCACATAGCGAGTCACTCAAGTGTCCTACACCTGAACAATGTACGATTCGCTCAAATTGCTGAGAAAAGGTTTTCGTCAGCGGATTTGTTTGATTATCGTCTGACGTGATTTATACGATCATCACATCGCCACGATGTATGATCCGAACGAATCAGATGATATGGAAGTATATATCTGGATCGTCGATGAGACCTTTAATTCCTTAGCCTGTGCTGATGCCTAGCTCAGCTGCTAAAAGAACTATATCTAATCTAATTAGATTTATTATCGATCCAAATAGCTTCTATTGCTGCCTCAGCTGCAGCAATAATCCGCATTTGTTGTTTATTCGGCAACAGTTATCTTGCTCGGAATATTTCCAGCTCACTGTCCCGTTATTCAAACTTTATAGTACCGTAGTATTTAATTGTTTGGAAACTTGTTGCAGTGATCCCAGTCACTTCAAGTTCTCATTCTCTATAGTTTAAGACAGCATCATTAGTTCTCTGAGATACTAACAGATGTTCTTAATCTTCAATCCAGTGACTATCACTTGGATTGACCTGATTGTGACTCCATATGCTCGAAGCGTATGAGACACCCTATCAAGTACATTTTAAATGTATAATTTCCCAGAGAGTGTTAACAACTCCAAATCTATCCCAGTAGATCTTTATTCCTTGAATAAAGGTTGTTACTCCCCAATTTCTTTATTTCTTTATTCCAATTTCTATTGAAAGAATATCTATGAAAGCCAAGCTTTCAGCAATTGCTTTATGGGAATTTCAATGTCAGTGCGCACTCCTAGTAACCTCCTTATATATACAAGAATTATTTCGTTTTGATTCAAATCATAAACCATTATGAATATTTCAAAACGACAGTTCCAAGAACCTTATGCTTGCTTCAATCCAAACATGGATCGAATAACCCGCAAACCTTGTTTGTCGATTATTCAAAATCGTCAGGATGTTGTAAACATCCTCCAAAAGGTTTCCTTTTCAGGAAAGCGATTTTGATCTACAACTGACTCATTTCATCAATTGAAATACGCAGTTTTCAACAAGCATCTTCAAAATGGATTTACCATGGCAACAGGCAAAAGATTGAACCGTTATTAACACAATGTTGATAACGATACCTTTCGTCAAAAGCCCAGCTTTGTACGTTGGTATGTTGCCTTCCATGTATGTCTTCCTTGAAGACGTTTAATGTACCAATAGGCACAATGCCATATGGTACAACAACTAGTATCCAAAATAGTTGTTATACATGGAATCCATTTCGGACTCATGGCACTTTGCCATAATAGGGAGTCGACACCTCGTATCACTTCCTCAAAACGTAGTCGGTGGAATACCTTCATAAGATTGACATATTTATGAGGTTAGATCAGAAACCCATACCCTAGGTTGTTTTCTGACTCTATCCGATCTACTCAGTTCTTGTGTATTCGAAGATTAATGGTACAGATTCATTATTGATGAACTGTTTGTGTTCCATTAAGGACTTCGTGCCTTGAACAGTATTACTTTGATTTTCATCGAGTATCACTATCCTCCCACTGACCACTGCATATCGGTATTCCTCTCACGAAAACCGCATGGTGAGCAACAATTACATTGTTCTCATGTGAGATTTATAAGTACTATACTTATGGTTTCCCTAGGATAACCTATATTGGCACTTATCCAATTTGGGTTCTTAGTTTGGTATAATCCAAACGTTATGCCTGGCATACCCAAATTATCAGGAATGAGAAACCCCGTTTCTTTCCTGTTCATATCCTATATGACATCTGTCAAACAGATTTATATGGAACCTTATTCTAAATAAGTTTTGCACTGTTAATACATATCCGGTTGAAGGAGATAGTAGCTCAGAGCGACTCGTGATAAACCTTATCATGTGCAACAAATTCGGTTTTAGTTCGGACACACCGTCTAACTGACGTGTTCCGGGAGGAGTCCTCATCTGAAAGAATACTGTACTCTTCATGTACGTATATGAAACTTACTGCTTAAGTATTTTCCATTACGGTCTTACCGTGGCGGAATAATACTATAGCCGATCTGTTTTTCTATTTCGTGTCGAAACTCTAAAGTTTCCGATTTGTGTTCTTCAAAAGAAACACATAACCATAACGTGATGCTACATCCGTCAAAGTCACGAAATATTCATGTTCACATCTAGTCTAGCTAGATATGGGCCCACTTACTCTACTATGAATATGGCTAACAGATCGGTGGCACTTTTACTATTACCAAGTAAATAGTATTTTAGGTACTTTACTAATAAACTAGATTTGCAGACCTTATTTGAATAGTCAAATCAGTCCTAGTACCCACTCTTCAAAAGTGTAGATATACGAGTCTCGTTTAATTGTGTCCTAGACAACAATGCCACAAATAAGTCTCTATTGATCAAATCAATTTGAGCTATTTATTTGTCATTTTTATATGTTTGAGATTTTATTATATTCAAAATATAAATTCTGTTATTCACATCTAATGTGTTTATCTCAGTATCATCTTTATATATAAAACACTTTAGTGTTCTAGAATATAAAGGTTTTATCCGTAACGGATTAAACACTGATATAGAGATAATGTCTCTAGTCAAACTAGTTACATTATAACAGTTCCTAATTTAAGTACATACCCGAATGGTAGTTCCTAAATTTAGGTATCTACGGTCGAAACAGCGACTTTCGTCCCGTTTCCGATTCGCAGAGAAATCTCGGCTTGAAGTCAGTATCCAGCTCATAGCGGATTCTGAACATCAATACATATATTTTATGTACCACACTAAGTATTTAAAATCCAATTTCAATACTAGTAGTGAACATAACTTTGACAAATATTTTAAAGTCAGAGCCTCGCCCTTTCTTTAATTCCTTCGTGTCTTCCATGTATAAATGGTAGTCACTTTGGGATATGTCAATTATCTTTTCAATATTTCACAAACCTTTGGCCAAGCCTTGGGTTTCGGAATATCGAAACGATGTGCACCTTGTGCAACACGCCCAA
Source organism: Zanthoxylum bungeanum (assembly GCA_019454045.1). Taxonomy (NCBI): domain Eukaryota; kingdom Viridiplantae; phylum Streptophyta; class Magnoliopsida; order Sapindales; family Rutaceae; genus Zanthoxylum; species Zanthoxylum bungeanum. The sequence goes on along the minus strand of SKCR01034181.1, from coordinate 13,577 downwards.
TTGCAAACTTTGACTTTTCACCTCTAGAATAGTCAAATCAATTCTCTAAGAATTATTAATTGCAATTTAATACTTTTAAATCTAAAATAGATTTATGATAAGTATATTAATTAAGCACTAAAGTCATCATCACATAAATCTTCCAAAGATTTTATGCTCTACTTATTTGCTTAATTATGGCCTATAACAAGTTATTTTATCCAATAAAGTAACCTATTATGAATTCCCCATATGAAAATTAAATCATTTAAAACATTTAATCCAATTATATATTTTAAATATTCAACTTTTCAATTATTTTCTTGATTTAATAGTCCAACTATTTAATCAATTTTAATAAAGTACTATTTATTATAATGATTACAATAATCCAATTATTTAATCAACTATAATTTTAATATTGATTACTATAATCTAATTATAAAATCAACTATCATTTTAATTCAATTATATTGATTACTATAATCCAATTATAAAATCAACTATATATTGAATGAATTTGTAAATAGTCCAATTATATATTATTTTAAAACAACTTAAAATATTAGTCCAACTAATACTTTTAATTAATAAGACGAGTAAAATATAGATGAGCGTATTTAGCGAGTATTAGAACGAATGTTGCAAATTCAATACTTGCCTCCCACTATTTTTCGTCGAGCCTCTAACCCTCTGTCGAGTACTCGGGAAACCGTGTTTCCTAGTGGGCTAGGATCCCGTTAAATATCACACAATCTTGACTTTGGCCAACAAATTGTATGATAATTAACTAGGTAGATCTCGAAGATCAATTGGATCTCATCCAACTCCTAGATCCAGTAGGTGGACATCCAAGTCCCAAACATATATTTTATATATGCCTATACATCGAATGTATACCCTAACCTTTTTCCTCTGAATCAACTAGGCCTTGGCTTTGGCACAACAAACCTAGTGATCCCAGTCAAGCGCGGACCCATTGACATGGAAGCTTCGTAATCAATGTCAATGGACAAGAAGTGGTCTTGACTTTGGCCAACAAACCACAACTTGGACACGACACCGATATGGAACAAAGCCTCGTGATTAAAACACATCTTCGACGGACAAGGGCTTGATTTGGCCAACAACCCCTGCCAATCTCGGATCTTGAGTAAGAATCACTCAATGGAAGGAAAATAAACGCTTGATATTTAACGAGGGTTTTTCGCGTGCAAATTGGCTACCAATTAATTATCTTTGTTAAGGTCTCATCATCATACACCCTAAAACATGCATTCTAAATACATAATAAAGCGAGTATGAAAATAAATAATAATGATATGCGGATGGATACTTAACACATTGATCCTAGATCAAATCTCTCCCTTTCTCACTCAAGCTAGCACTAGTATTACTTCTACCGGTACACTACACTTCTAAAGAAACCTCATATACATAGAGGGGAATAGGTGAGAAGAGAATACAAAGAGAATAGAGGTGATAAGGCTGGACACGCAGGTCCAATTTAATAAATCGAATTTATTACAACAATTCTAAAATTGCCCACCCGACTAATATCCATCCGATATACATTATTCATACAACACAACCACGTATTCACACACATAAGCATGCTATCAATCAATCAATCAGATTAATTAATCTGATAATTAAGTGATCATCCAATGTTCAAACAACGATTTGATTTTGTTCGAGTCAAACTCGTTTTTGCGAATAAGTACTTAAAGTACGAATTTATGAATTAAATTAAACTACATCATTAAATCTAATTTAACATGTATTTAATACTAATTCACTATTCAATTCCAAATTAAATGTTACACTTTTATTTAATAAACCTTTATGATTTAAATTCCAAATTTAATCGTAACGCGTCTCAAAGACCGATTAACGTCCAACGTCAATTCAATTAAAGTCCAATGGGCTTTTAATTGATTTCTTAAGGCGTGGACTTTTGGTCAACTCGGGTCAAACCAATAACCAAAGTCCAATCCGGGATTTACCCCATAAGCCCATAAATCAATCTTGGCCCATTAGGCCCAATTGAACTTTAAAGGTTCATTAAGTCGCATTTGGGCTTTATGGTTAAGGTTTTGGCCCAATTGGATCCAATCCATTTGGCCTAAACCCAACTTGATAAAATCAAGCCCAATAGGCCCAAATACAACATTAAAGTCCAATTTCCAAAATTAGGCCCAATTAATTAAATATACAAAATCCAATTCATATTCAATTAAACTAAAGTGTATTACATGATTAATCAACTAAATCAACATTTCTAAAACACTAAATTAGTCCAATTAATCATACTCAATTCATTATTATATGTCCAACACACAAATTGAAAAATCAAACCCATTTACATGCTACAAAGCTCTCGGCCAAGGAGGGATTTTGTGTCCGATTCGGTTTCAATCCAATCGAACCCACAATCGACATTAAATCACCATCCAATTTGATTTCATACACATCCAATGTCACAAAATCAAAATTACCAAGACTTTGAGGGCATACACCAATTCGGCCAACATGAGAATTTGGGGATTTATGTTCAATTCAAAGTACAATCCAATTGACCATAAATTAACATCATCCTACATGATTCTAACTCATCAAATGAACCAAAAACAAAAATTCCAAGAATCCAAAATCATCCACACATTCGGCCAAGTGAAGCAAATTGGGGATATTTGTTCAATTCAAAATTCAATCTAATTAACTTCAAATTAACATCATCCAACATCATTAAAACTCATACAATGAACCAAAATGAAAAAATTCCAAATTCCAAACATGCTTCAACATTCGGCCAACATGAATAAATTGGGGAAAATTATTCAAAATTAATTTTCTTGAAATTGATCCAATCCAACTTCAATTAAAGATCATTTAAACATGCTCATTAATCAATTTAACCAAATCATGCTCAAAATCAAAATACCCAATTTTACATTCACATTCGGCCAAGGTCATCAATTTGGGGAAAATAATTCCAAATCATTTTTCAACAAATTGGTCCAACCAAAATGAAATTAAACATGTTATAAGCATACTTAAACAATCAATTTATTCAAATCATGCTCAACAAACATTTACCAAAATTTTAAGCCCTAAAATTTCATGCTTGAACCTATTGCTCTTGATGCCATTGTTAGTTCTTATCTAGGTCCCAAGATCAAACAAGACATGAAAACAATGCATGAATACACCAACGAAGATAGCGGAATACTTACATCGGTTGGTTGAGTCGAATCGGCAACAAACAAAGCACAAAATGCTCACTGGTTTGGCGCCACTGCATGCAGTTCACTGCCTTCTGTCTTCTGTTTTTGAGCTGCGAAATGAAGCTCCTAACTTCATCGGATGGATCCCGGCTCATGGGTGAACCTCCCTACCACATTCGCAAGACTCGTAAGTGTTCTAGCACTTGAATTTTCACCATGAAAACCCACTATTGCTTCCCCTTAGTGTCACGCCATTTCTGGTTCTGAACCAGTCCATTTTGTTCTGTTTTGTGCGTGAGAGAAGAGAAAGAAAAATGGAGAGATAGAAATGTGTTGACTTGTTGCAAAATGTGTAAAAGCTTTACCTTTTATATTTTCCAAAAATATAAAATGATTTACCTTTTGCTTTAATGCAAAATCAAGCAAAAAGTTGGAGCCAAAAGCATAAAGTTTTCCCTCCAAAATGCTTTTTACACTTTATGTCAACTTTAAGTCATATCAACTTTAATAAAGTGACATGTCCTTGACGCTTGATGCGACTTGCGTCTCCACACTCGAATTTGAAATACGAATGCGCTCGCAATCACACCCGGGCTCAGGTTCGTTAATTCCAAATTAACGATTTTTCCGTCGCGTCGTAATTAAATGATTACGCCTAGCGAATTCACTATTCACGTCGCTAACGAATTAATTCTAAATTAATTCGTTCGCCCGAATTAAAATCTAATTTTAATTCCGCATCGAAATCTAATTTCATTTAATATCGAATATATTAATTTAATCGATTAATTCCAAATTAATCGTTATCTCTCTCTTGACGATATTTTATCCTAGATAAAATATCTCCGTAATTAATCCTAGATTAATTTTCTCTCTCTTCTATATAATCCCAGATTATTCAAGAGTGCGAGTTGTGCGTCATCGGTGGATTATCGGGAAGCGACCCATGAGATCCCCGGATTAGCTGGCAGTAAATACGGTCGTCGGAGTATCCGAATCACGTACGTACCAAGTACTACGTTCTACCGATTTACGAGACAAGGTCGACTACTAGCAAAGCACCAAGTCTACCTAATTCTCCGGACATATCCATTTAAGAATATCAAAGATCTGTATCAAGCGTAGTATACTAATGTATTGTGCATATCGGCCCAGTATCGGATAGTCACGTGCTAGGGCTGGGGCTGGATAAGTGCCTGCCCTATCCGAAGCACATATCGGATGTCTGGTAACATAGTCTCTATAATCGGATAGTTATGACCTGGTCACAATATCCCGATTGGTTGCGCAACATTCAAGAGCACTAGTACCGTATCCTGCGTGACATCATCTCCATAATGACTGAAGTGACACTTCCGTCTCGACATCACACCCAATACACTACGACTCTCTGATAAACCCAGAAGTGGTGTACGCAGAATCGGTTAAAGCCTGTACCACCAAGACCAAATTTTATCGATTATCGTAAGTATTAGCGATGTAAGTCTCAGGTTAAGACTATACACACCTACCTTGATTTCGGCCTCCCATAGACACATAGTCATAATACCAATGGGATTCCGAGGGGTCTATCTTGAGCGAAGCTGTTTCCCGTACCATCGGTGTGAACACGACCTCCTATCGCACTTGCATAAGTATCCAATACTTATATATATGAGAACTATGTCGTTGTGCCCTCACAACGCAAACAAGTGCAATACTAGCCTATTCCGCATTATCGATGTCCAGTCTCGATGATAATACTACGGCTAGGGATATTTAATGATTAATCCTTCGGGGACTGATACTGTCTCATATCATTCTCAGTCCAGGAACTAATCATAGGGACCTCTCTTCATTTATATATATTTATGATGATCTAATCACAAATGATGAGAGTGCAATTTCCTTGTCACATAGTTAATTTGCTACAACAACACAATGATCTGTGCAAATAGTGACGCTATGGGTCATTTTGTCCAACATATGAATGATGCAGACTAAGGGAAACAATTGGGTTTGTTGGACATACTCAATTTGTTAAAACGTGCTTACTTGTTGTTGTCTACCTCTTGAGTGCTAGGTGAGCTCTTGAGGGCTATGGGTATGTGGTACATATTAAGATATGTATATGATACCGTGGATTGGCACTAGGGCAAGTGGAAGAAATTGTTAGGGTTGGTGCTTAGAGTGCCAATCCGGATCATATTTAGGTCCGATTAATAAATACGAACAATTCTTTTTTCCATAATATTACTTATTTAATGGTAGCACCTCTTGTCTTTTATATACATATTCAATCTAATTGCGATTAGATATCTAATTATGATTAGATTGAAACTAAATCCGATTAGTGATACGAGTATATTATACAAAGACCCTAGGATTTACTGTTGGACAATTATGACCCATAGCGTCACTATTTGTACAGATCATGGTGTTGTTGTACAAATTAACTACGTGACAAAAGAGATTGCTCTCTTATCATTTGTGATTAGATCACCTGGATGTATAAATGATAGGAGGTCCCTGTGATTTGTTCCTAGACTGAGAATGATATGAGACAGTATCAGTCCGAGAAAGGATAAATCATTAAATATCCATAGTCAGAGTATTATCGAGATTGGACATCGATAAATGTGTAAAAGACTAGTATTACACTTGTGCGCGTTGTGAGGGCACAACAACATAGTTCTCATATATTTGGGTACAGGATACTCATACAAGTGTAATAGGAGGTTGTGTTATACCGATGGTATGGGAAACAACTTCGCTCCGGATAGACCCCCATGGAATTCCATTTATAGTATGACTATGTGTCTATGGAAGTCTGAAATCAGGGTAGGTGTATTGGTCTTAACCTGAGACTTGCATCGATAATACTTGCGACAATCAAAATACTTTGGTTGCGGTCGTCCAGGGCTTTAACAAGTTCTGTGTACGCCAATGGTGGGTATATTGAGAATCGTAGTGTGTTGGTGTGATGTCAATACGGAAGTATCACTCCAGTGATAATGGAGATGATGGTCACGTAGGATACGGTACTAGTACTGCAGTCATCGGGATAAATTGATAAGGTCAGTTTATCCGATTATAGAGACTAGTTACCAGACATCCGACATGTGCTTCGTACGGGGCAGACAAAATTCCAGCCCCATGCCTAGTACGTGATCATCCGATACTGGATCGACATACATAATATTACGTATACTACGCCTGATATAGATCATTTATTCCTATAAGGATATTTATGGAGAATTGGGTAGGCATGGTGATTTGCTAGAAGCCAAGCTTGTCTTGTAAATCGGTACAAACATAGTACGAGGTACTTACGTGTTCTTATAGTCCGACGACCGAATTTACTGCCAATATATCCGGGGATCTCATGGGTCGCTTCCCGAAGATTCACCGATGACGTATGACTCGCACTCTAAATTAATCTGCGATTAATTTGATGAGAGAGAAAATTAATCTGGGATTAATTGCGGAGATATTTTATCTGGGATAAAATATCAATTAAAGAGAGATAATGATTAATTTGGAATTAATCGATAAATTAATATATTCGATATATTAAACGAAATTAGATTTCGAAGCGGAATTAAAATTAGATTTTAATTCGGGCGAACGAGTTAATTTAGAATTAATTCGTTAGCGACGTGAATAGTGATTTCGCTAGGCGTAATCATTTAATTATGACGCAACGTAAAATTTGTTAATTTGGAATTAGCGAACCCGAGCCCGGGATTATTTGTGAGTGCATTCGCATTTCGAATTCGAGTGCGGCACGCAAGTCAAATCAAGCGTCAAATTGCTATTAGCTTCTAGCGTCACATCAAGCGTCAAATCACATGTCACTTTGAGTGATGTGACATTTGATTGACTGATGTGATTGATTGTAAGTGATGGAAGTGGTTGGTTGGTCAAAGGGTGTAATACACTCAAGTTTACTTTTGTCATTTGGAATGACATTTTACCAATTTGACTTTTGGAATTTGGTATATGTTTTTTGAAAATGTATTACCAAATAATTAATCACAAATTTCATCTCTCTCACTCTCCTCTCTATTCTTCTGTTTTGGCAGTTCACTACCGTGAACCAAGAGGAAATGGAAGCTTAGAGTTGCGATTTTATGGCAAAATCGGGAGTGCTAGCACACTACGAAGTCATGCAAAGGTGATGGGAAGTCCACCCATAAGCCTGGAATCATTTCACAAAGCTTGGAGCTTGACGAAGATGATCCAAAGCTGAAATCTTGGAGATGGAAAACAGCCACTGCCGTGAGCTTTGACAGTGAGCAGAAAGTTGATTTTGTTGGTCAAAGCGTCGCTCAACCGATCGATGTGAGTATTTCGTAACTTCGTTGATTTGTATTCGCACATATTTCATGCTTGTTTATGATCTTGGGACCTAATAGAAACCAACAATGGCATCTAGAGCAAGGTTAAAAGCATGAAATTGATTTAGGGCTTAAAATTGGGTAAACTTGATTTTGAGCATGATTAATGAAATTTGATGAATTACTATGCTTAAATGTGTTTTCATTGATGATTGATTGGATCAATTTGATGAAATTGTGTTTGGAATAAATTTCCTAAATTTTTTGGTGTTGGCCGAAAATCACTATGCCCTAAATTAATGGTATTTTTTTTTCGTTGATCATTGGATGACTTGAAACGATTTGGGATGTTGATTTAATGTCGATTGTGAATTTAATGGATTTAAAACGAATCGGACATAAAATTAGTCCCCATTGTCGAGAGCTTGTAAGAATTAATGGGTTTGATTTTGATTAAATTGTGTTGGACATGATTTAATGTAAATGGCATGATTAATTAGTACTAATTTGGTGTTTTGGAAATATTGATTTGGGTGATTAATTATGTTAATACACTTTAGTTTATTTAAACATTAAATTTGGAATTTTTGTGTTTGGTTAAATGGGCTTAAAATTGGATTTGGGCCTTTAAAGTTGTTATTGGGCTTATTGGGCTTGGTTGTACCAAGTTGGGTTTAGTCCAAAATTGGTTGGATCCAATTAGGCCCAAAACTACTTCCATAAAGCCCAAATGCGACTTAATGGACCTTTAAAGTTTAATTGGGCCTAATGGGCCAAAATTGATTTATGGGCTTATAGGGTAATTCCCGGATTGGATTTTGGTTATTCGGTTTAACCCGAGTTGGCCAAAAGTCCACGCCTTAAGAAATTAATTAAAAGCACATTGGACTTTAATTGAATTGACGTTGGACGTTAATCGGGCTTGAGACCCGTAATGATTAAATTTGGAATTTAAGTCGTAAAGGTTTATTAATAAAGTGTTTTATTTATTTTGGAATTAAATAGTGAATTGGTATTAAATACAAATTGAATTGGATTTAATTGTGTAGTTTAATTTAATTCAAGAATTCATACTTTGAGTACTTATTCGCAAAAACGAGTTTGACTCGTGTAAAATCAAATCGTTGTTTGAACATTTGTGATACATGTGCTAGCAGGAGAGAGAAGGGAGAGATTTGATCTAGGATTATTGTGTAAAGTATCCATCCTCATATCATTATTATTTTATCATACGAGCTTTATTATGTGTTTAGAATGCATATTTAAGGGTGTATGATGATGAGACCTTAACAAAGATAATAAATTGGTTGCCAATTTGCTCTCGCAAAACCCTCGCAAAATATTAAGCGTCTTTCCTTCCATTGAGTGATTCTCACTCAAGATCTGAGACTGACATTGGCTTGTTGGCCAAAGTCAAAGCCTTTGTCTGTCGAGGATTGTGTTTGAATCACAAAGGCTTTGTTCCATATCAGTGTCTTGTCCAAGTTGTGGTTGTTGGCCAAAGTCAATACCACTCTTGTCCATCGACATTGATTACGAAGCTTTCCATGGTCAATGGGTCACGCTTAACTGGGATCACTAAGTTTGTTTGCCAAAGCCAAGGCTTAGTTGATTCAGAGGAAAAAAAGGTTAGGTAATACATTGGATATATTGGCATATATAAGATATTATGTTTGGACTTGGATGTCCCCCTACCAGATCTAGGAATTTGATTGGATCCAATCGATCTTAGAGATCTACCTAGTTAATTATCATACAATGTGTTAGCCAAAGTCAAGATTGTGTGATATTTAATGGGATCCTAGCCACTAGGAAACTGTTGGTTTCTATAATATGTCCCAAACAAAGATTAAGCATATGAAATACTATAAATGAATATATATAAAAGACTTGAAGCATGGCGGAATCATACTTACAAAGCTATGTGATGAAGAAGATGATCAAATGGTGGAAGCTCCAAGTGTTGGAAGATTCGGCCAAGAGGAGGAAGAAGACTTGAAGCTCCAAGCTTTTGTATTCCAAGCTCTTTGATGGTTTCCCTATCACCTCCTTTGATCCCTTGCTTGTGCTAGCAAAAATGGAGAATAGAAGATCAAATCTTCATTGCCCTTGTCAATGGTGATTCACGGCAATTGTGAGAAATTTGAGAGAGAAAGAGTTTTGTGTAATTGATTTTTGTTTTACCAAAAATCAATTTATATTTATGCCATAATTTTATTAAATTAATAATAAATCTTTGACACAAACCATGCAATGGCTTAGAGTGTCAAACACTCAAACTCCATGCAAAACTATTGAGTGTATTGTACACTATCACCATGCAATGCCATAGAGTGTTTTGTACACTATTATCATGCAATGCCATAGAGTGTTTTGTACACTATCACCATGCAATGTAATGACATGTGTCATGTGGGCCCCACACGTTTCCCAATGAAAGTGGGCCCACGTCCACTCACGCGTTCGGGTTCGATATTTCCGAAATACCGAACTTACGTCGCGACGTTAATTCAATGGAATTTAAATAAATAATTGCGCCTAGCGAAATTATTATTTACGTCGCTAACGAATTAATTCTAAACTAACTCGTTTGCCCGAATTAAAATCTAATTTTAATTTCGCGTCGAAATCGAATTTCGATTATTATATCGAATATAATAATTTTGTCGATTAATTCTAAATTAATCGTTCTCTCTCTTAACTAGGCACTTTATCCGAGATAAAGTTTCTCCGTAATTAATCCAAGATTAATTAAGTCCGAATCAAATATCATAGGTGAATCTTCAGGAAGCGACCCAAGAGATCTCCGGATATTTTGGCAGTAAATCCGGTCGTCGGATAATCCGAACACGTACGTACCTCGTACTACGTCTTTACCGATTTACAAGACAAGGTTGGCTTCTAGCAAAGCGCCATGCCTACCCAATTCTCCAGAAATATTCTTATAGGAATATAAGATCTGTATCAAGCGTAGTATACCGTAGTATTGCGTACATCGATCCAGTATCGGATGATCACATGTTAGGCCTGGGGCTGGAGATGTGTCTGCCCCGTACGAAACATATATCGGACATCCAGCAACCAGTCTCTTTAAATCGGACAATCCTGACCTGGTCATATTGTCCCGACGGTTGCAACCTTTTATAGAGTACTAGTTCTGTGTCCTGCGTGATCATCACCTCCATATGTCTGAAGTGATACTTCCATCTCGACATCACATCCAGTACACTACGATTCTCGATAAACCCAGAGAGAGGTGTACACAGAACCGGTTAAGGTCCCCAACCACCAAAACCAAAGTTTACCGATTGTCGCAAGTACTAGCGATGTAAGTCTCAGGTTAAGACCATATACACCTACCCTGATGCGGCCTCCCATAGACACGCAGACATACTACCAATGGGATTCCGCGGGGTCTATCCAGAGCGAAGCTGTTTTCCATACCATCGGTAAAACACAACCTCCTATCGCACTTGCATAAGTATCCAATACTTAAATATATGAGAACTATGCCGTTGTGCCCTCACAACGTGCACAAGCGCAATACTAGTCTATTCCGCATTATCGATGTCCGATCTCGATAATACTACGACTAGGGATATTTAATGATTAAACCTTTATGGATTGATACTGTCTCATATCATCTCAATCCGGTACTAATCATATGGACTTTCGCCATTTATATATCAAAGTAAATAACATTACAAAACGGCAAAAGGCAATTTCATTATCACATAGTTAATTTTGTACAATAATACAATATCATTTACAAACAGTGACGCTATGGGACATAATGTCTAACAATCTCCCACTTGGCCTATAGCCAGTCACTCAAGCATCTAATGCCCGAACTATGTATGTGTCGTTCAAAAACTTGCTGAAGAACAGCCTTCGTCAGCGGATCTGCAATGTTATCATCTGATGTGACCTTCTCGACCTTTACATCGCCACGATGTATAATCTCTCCCGAATCAGATGGTAACGTCGAAGAACATGCTTGGACCGTTGATGAGACCTTGGTTCCTTAGCCTGCGCTATAGCCCCGTTATTGTCACAATACAATGGAACGGGCTCTGCTGCTAACGGAACTACTCCTAATCCGATTAGGAACATTCTGATCCAAACTGCCTCCTTTGCTGCTTCAGATGCAGCGATGTACTCCGCTTCTGTTGTTGAATCGGCAACAGTATCTTGCTTGGAAGATTTCCAGCTCACTGCTCCGTTATTCAAACAAAAAATGTACCCGGATTGTGACCTGTAGTCATCCTTGTCGGTTTGGAAACTTGCATCGGTATACCCAGATACCGCAAGTTCTCACCTCCATATATTAAGAAAGCATCCTTAGTTCGTTTAAGATACTTAAGGATATTCTTAACTGCTATCCAGTGACCTTCACCTAGATCGGCCTGATAGCGACTGCACATGCTCAAAGCATATGAGACATCAGGTCGTGTACATATCATGGCATACATGATCGATCCGATTGCCGAGGTGAATGGTATCCGACTCATGTTGTCTCTCTCTTCCTGAGTCTTAGGACACATGTCCTTAGACAGAGAGGTACCACGTATCATTGGAACCAATCCCCTCTTGGATTGTTCCATGTTGAATCGCTTCAACACTTTATCAATGTATGTACTCTGGGAGAGTCCAAGCAGCTTTCTAGATCTATCCCGGTAGATCTTTATTCCAAGAATAAAGGCTGCTTCTCCCAGATCTTTCATGGAGAATTTTAATGAAAGCCAGCTTTCACCGACGTTAGCATGGGAATGTCATTGCCTATAAGCAATACGTCGTCGACATAAAGGACAATAAAAGTAAGTGCTCTCCCACTAACCTTCTTGTATACACAAGGGTCATCTGCGTTTTGCACGAAATCATATTCTTTTATGATCTCATCAAAACGCTGATTCCATGACCGTGATGCTTGCTTCAATCCATAAATGGATCTATTTAACTTACAAACCTTGTTTGCAAGTCTTGGCACGATAAAACCGTCAGGCTATTGCATATAAACATCCTCCAAAAGGTTTCCGTTAAGGAAAGCGGTCTTAACGTCCATCTGCCATATTCGAAGTCGAAATATGCAGCTATGCAAGCATTATCCGAATGGATTTAATCATGGCAACGGGTGAGAAGTTTCGTCATAATCAATACCGTATTGTTGACGATACCCCTTCGCTACAAAGCCTAGCTTTGTAGGTTTGTACGTTGCCATCCATGTCGGTCTTCTTCTTGAAGATCCATCTGTTGGTTTCTATTATAGAGGTCCCAAACAAAGATTAAGCATATGAAATACTAAAATGAATATATATAAAAGACTTGAAGCATGGCGGAATCATACTTACAAAGTTATGTGATGAAGAAGATGAACAAAACCTTTGAATCTCCAAGCTCCAAGTGGTTGGTTGGTTTCGGCCAAGGGAAGAAGAAGACTTGAAGCTCCAAGCTTTTGTATTCCAAGCTCTTTGATGGTTTCCCTATCACCTCCTTTGATCCCTTGCTTGTGCTAGCAAAAATGGAGAATGGAAGATCAAATCTTCCTTTTCCTTCAATGTGAAGTTTCGGCAATTTGAGAGAGAAGAGAGAATTGTGTGATTGATTTATTTTGTTTTACCAAAAATCAATTTATATTTATGCCATAATTTATTAAATTAATAATAAATCTATGACACAAACCATGCAATGGCTTAGAGTGTCCAACACTCAAACTCCATGCAAACCAATTGAGTGAATTGTACACTATCACCATGCAATGCCATAGAGTGTTTTATACACTATCACATGCCATGCCATAGAGTGTTTTGTACACTAACACCATGCAATGTAATGACATGTGTCATGTGGGCCCCACACGTTTCCCAATGAAAGTGGGCCCACGTCCACTCACGCGTTCGGGTTCGATATTTCCGAAATACCGAGCTTACGTCGCGACGTTAATTAACCGAATTTAAATAAATATTGCGCCTGGCGAAATTATTATTTACGTCGCTAACGAATTAATTTTAAACTAACTCGTTCGCCCGAATTAAAATCTAATTTTAATTTCGCG
>SKCR01034180.1:0-32437 GCA_019454045.1 Zanthoxylum bungeanum | reverse complement strand
TCCTAATGGTGATATAAATCTTTGCCTTATCAAAAGGCCTTATCAGTCATGCATTTTATCCTTATGGTCAAAAAATATTTCCTCATTATCTCAGTTTCTTAAACCTCTTAAGTCATTACTTCTCTGTAAGCTTCATATTTTACGACAAGTTATGGTATCACTACTGAACTTTTGAGTTGGGTGTTGCTCTCTTCTAACTGCTGAGGTTCATTATATGCGTTCCTTACTCAGGTTATTATTCTTTTGAGCCTTTACTTTCTTGAAGGCTATCAATCTATAATAAGTTAGGTTATCACTTCTAGATTTGGCTAGACTTACTGTGAATTCGAACTACTCTATCTCATACAAGATATTACTATCTTAGGATTATTATCTAGGTTCCCCTAAATTTATTGGTTTGACTATCTTATTGTCTCATAATTTTTCTGTCCTGATAGATGTTCTTCTTTACTTGTACAAATCCTTGTTGGGCTCTAAGTTGAGTGGTGAATATATGCATTATGTACAGATCTGAGAATACACATTACTCTTAATTGTCTCATCCTAGTGAGGGTCTGGTTAGGTGTTTATATACTTACTAGAGTATGAGCTACTGGAAAGAAGAATTATCATTTATTCTGTTGGGATATGCATCGACCTCTCCATATTTTAGGGTTCCACAACCCTTATCAACTATTCTAAGGTCTCCATTTACATTACCGTCTTTAAATTACGTTATCTATGTTGTTATATTTACTGAACTTCCTTGTCACTTTTCACATCCTTCTATATTATTTATTTCCATATCCCATCTCTTGGCTCTAAGTTGTGCTACCGAGGCTAGTGATGGTTCATTTTTATTGGCTACTTCTAGATCTCTGCTCTTGCTATAGGCTACAACTATGACATTAATCTTACTATCTGTATTAAACTTTTTGTCAACTCATAAGTCTCTCCAATCTCATGGGTTTGTTCTTTTAAACTTACATGAATTTCTACTGGTATTGGTCTGATCTATGGATTTTTACTGGTACTGCAAACTTTCCCATCTTGGATTATGTCAAGTTCTTTCTTTTCTAGCCTTAGAAGACTCTTTGGTTCCTTCTAGGTAAACCATATCTCGAGGTTTTCTGCTTCTATATCAGAATATAATATTATGGTTACTGAGCTTTCTTACGATTATCTTTATCAATGCTAGTAAATGATGAGGCAAAAACTTTATATCTCAATGGATATCAATGTCCTTGTCCTGATATTCTATGTCCTGGTATAGTCTATTACTTATATGAGATAGGTATGAGATAGACTTTGTCATGATAGTTTCCTTAATCGGTATCACTGAGAGGTTAAAATCTGGGTAGATCAGGGCCTTATCTATATCGGGTTTCTTAGCTAAGGCAACTAATCAGCTTTCCTAATGACATTCACTTTATTTCTTATGAGCCTGGGTTCAAATGTCTAAAATCGCTATATCCTTTGTGACATCTCATGTCCATTGGAAACTCCCACGACTAATCCTGATCTCTTACTTCTTTTGCCTTTATGACTATTTCTCAATACTCGAAAGGCTTACTACTGGTACAAGGTGTTCAATGACTTTTGGATATGTTTGAAGAAATTCTATAAGAAGAGAATGAACCTCACTTAGGTCTACCTGACATTCTTATTCTGGATCGAGCTTATAATCTTCTCCTTACAACTATAAGTTCTGGCACTGTCTTTATTATCTAATTATGTATCTCTACCTCTTATTGCTTCTGGTTTTTTATGCATTTGTACATCATTCCTTACTTTCCTTATAACTTTCCCTTTTTAATCCATTGGGTGAATAATCTTAAAACTTCACTATCTATTTTCATAACTTATCTTGAACTTCTGATAATAAACCAGGATGACTACATAATGATTCTCAACTAGGACAAAGGTTATAGTTACTTTCATTAGGAAAAAATTCAAATAGCTTTGGAAATCCTTACTAACCTTTCTATAGAACTTGAGAACGTACTCGAGGATCAGATACTGGAGAGGTAGTACATCCCATACTGGTATCTTGTACATACTACGTATACAAGACCCCGGCACTCTACCTACTGCAGTCACTGACTCCCTATACCATGCTCTGATACCAACTTTGTAACATCCCCCTTTCGGAGATGCTACCGGCATGGAATATAATGACCTAGACCCCTGAGCCTCTAACTTTCTTACTATGATCATCACTACTAAACCATCTCGACTACAAACTCATGCATTGGGACCATTGCCCAACTTAACAACATAGTATACATTTTAATACTCATAACCATGTACTCAATATTATTTCTTCAGACAACTCTATTAGTAGACACTTTTAGTATATTACAAGGACTGATACAATAATAAAACAAGCATGCAACTTTACTTTGACACCGACTGTGTTGAACCTCTGTATTCGACCTGGTGGACTCAAACACCCTAGTGACTACCATCAGTGTCCATCCTTTCGAGCTCGTCCTCCGAGTGAACCTGCAAAACAGAAACACTGGGAATGGGGGTATTAGATCGTTTGAACGACCTAGTGAGTGAACAGTTTTAAAATGGAACTATGATACTTTATAAAATATTTATCTGCTGAAAACGAAATCATTTTGTTTCACAATAAAACTACTCTTTTCTGAAAACTCTCTTTTGTTTGAAGCCAAATCTCTTTATGCGAAACATTTCTGGAAATCTTTCTTTTTGTAAAACTCTGAGATTTTCTATAAAACTGAATTCTTTTTAAAACTCTTTCATAAAACTGTACTTCTGAAACTCTGTCATAAAACTGTTGTGTCTGGAATTCATACATCTGAGAATTTGGAAAACCCTGATGCATAGGGGCGTTACGTATCGCCGTCCACCATACGCCTAAACTAGTGTCTTGGGATGTTACATCTCATCGCCCCCAAGCCACTGAACTAGAGCCAGAAGTGCTAATTAATGCCACAATCATGGCCTTGAAACTATGATCTAGGGGCATCTATCATCCCTAGTTCTGAACTAGGATGTAGGGGAATTATGTATCATCATCTCCCTAGTCCTGAATCTACATGTACACATGTTATAGAATCAGTCAATTTCAAGTTACATCTAAGGTGGGGTTTTCCCCCATGCCTCCAAAAATCATGCTTTAAATCTCAAAACTTCTCAAAACATTCTCATTCATAGAATAATTGGAAATCAACTTGGCTAATGCCCTGATGTAATTAAAAGTAAGTCTCAAATAAAAAACAAATAAATAAATATCAACTTGAAAAGAAAATATCAATCACAGATTTGGAATCTGGCTGGCACTGCTTCACTTCGTCGAAGGACTTGGGGTTCCTGTCGATAATCTATAATCGATAAAATTAATTAGTACATATGTCATAAATTATGCTTGTAACATGACATAATGTGTGTATATATACTGATACGAAACCCTTAGGGTAACCCCTAACATTCTAATTTGAAATTGAAATGGGCTAAAACTAATCTTAGAAAAGGGTTACGCATCGCGACGCCATATGTTGCGCGTTGTGACTCCCACTCGATCAGACCTGAGGTCGAGA
The DNA here is from genome assembly GCA_019454045.1 of Zanthoxylum bungeanum. Taxonomy (NCBI): domain Eukaryota; kingdom Viridiplantae; phylum Streptophyta; class Magnoliopsida; order Sapindales; family Rutaceae; genus Zanthoxylum; species Zanthoxylum bungeanum. Next base: position 28,889 of record SKCR01034180.1, on the reverse strand, counting down.
GCATTTTCTTATTTTGTGTCACGATGCCAACGTTGACCGTCACGACACCTACACGACCAAACCCGAGGCAGAGAGCACCTTCTGGTTACGCATCGTGACACTAGCCCGATTTCAGGGCCAAGCATCAACTCTTCAATGACAATGCCCAAAGCAATCCCCAACACTATCATCCAAACTTCAACTCAACTTAACATAAGCTCATTTCATATCATCAATCAAACACAAACTATTATCTAGAATCATTTAATCACAAAATATAATTCGTCCATACACAATTGGTCAATGGCTTGATTACACCACAATATTTTTCATCAAAACACAACAAATACATCAACCTCACTCCCTTACCCTCCTTCGATCAACCCCCTCTAAATTGGGAAACTTGTACATTCAACATAACCATGCTTAATCCATGTGTATAAGATCATACAATGCATGAATATGCTTACTAATCAATTTATTTAAGCTAAAACGTAAAAGTGAGAAACTAGGGTTCATAAATGATGATTTTGGGCTTTTATATTTCAAGCTCAAAACTAAAATTAGAGGAGGGAAAGAGAATAAAGAACTTACTTTGCATGAGATGTGCTTGGAATCATCACTTGTTACTTCAATGATGTGAGGATGAGAGAAATATTGAGAGAGCTCCTTAATGCTTGCTCACGTATTTTGAGAGGTGAAAGGGATGGGTGAATAGTCCCCTATTTATAGTAAGAGGGCTGATTTTTGCAATGGAGTGAGTGGATAAGATTTTGTCACATCACTCAAATCTAGACTTTACTCGAAATTCACTATAGCATCCATGGAAATCACGATTTTGGACCTCCTTATGATCCGAATTTGGAATAATATCCAACGTCAAAGTTTAGGTCTCAGTCTTAGCTTTTCGAAAATATAAAAATCATAAAAATCGGAGATCGTATGAAAATGTTATGGCCCAAATACTAAGGGCTATGCCGAATAGAACTTAAAATAAATTATGTATCAAAACTGCAAAGAATTTATCGAATGTTCAAAAAATAATTCACAAATACATACACTCTTGAGCATGATTTATATCATGTATTATGCCACTTATAATATAGTAGTCTTCGGAATTACCAGGGTGTTACACAGAGTCATCAAAACCCCTGTGATGGTAGTTCTGGTAGTCAACACATAGACAAAGTCAAATCTGTTATTACTCTTTGCAGTGGTAAGGTTATCCAAAGATCTATGCTTGAACCTCATGAAGATTCAGCTTTTGAGGGTAAGAAATTGATTGATGAACCATTAACTATCGTTGATGATAACGATTTATCACATGCACCTCCATTTCCCCAATCAATGAAAATATAGAAATTGAATCATTCCCCGGGGATATATGAAATATTCAAACAAGTGAAGGTCAATATTCATTTGTTATATTTCATCCAATAGATGCCATCTTATGCCAAATTTCTGAAAGATTTGTGCACTTTAAAAGAAAATATCGGGTAAGAAAGAAAGTTTTCTAGTTGAATAGGTAAGTTCCATTCTCTCAACCAATAATACATTAAAATACAAAGACCCTGGTTATCCAACTATTTCATGTATTATTGGAAATAATAAAATTGAACATGCATTGCTTGATCTTGGAACTAGTGTCAATTTACTTCCATTCTCAGTTTACCAACAACTTAATATTTGCGAGTTGAAACCAACTTCAACTACTCTTTTACTTACCGATAGATCAATTAAAGTATCGAAAGGAATTGTGGAAAATGTGTTATTACAAGTCGATAAATTAATATATCTTGTGGATTTTATTGTCTTAGAAATAAAACCTATAGCAGACAGTTACAAACCAGTTCATATAATACTTGGTCGTCTATTTTTAGCAACAGCTAATGCTTTAATTAATTGTAGGAATGGAATCATGAATTTGTCATTTGGCAATATGCCGTTGGAGCTTAATGTTTTTAATATGTGCAAGCAAATATATGATGAGGACTGTGAAAATGAAAACATAGAATTAATTGAACCAATTTTGGAAGAACAAATTCAGGTGAGTGAATATGACCCTATGAAAATCTGTACAGCTAATTTTCTTAAATAAAGTACACAATTAGATTCAGATTTTGTAATGATTTTTCTTTACTTAACTCTACACAGGTACTGGAAGATGATGGAGGGAAACAAAATTTTGAGTCCTTAAAATTTTGTGGTTAAAACATGAGTCCTTAAATTTTTTGATTCATTCATCTCTTACATACCAAGTTTGGAGAAAAATACATATGCTAAGAAATGAAGAGCTAAACACTCATTGTTGTTCTTTGGGAATAATGTCTAATAATCGCGATGAAAAATTCAACCCATTTGAGATGGCTTGAGTAAAGAGTCATCAGAGAATATATCATTGACTCTTGAGATGCATCCTAGTGGACTTGATAGATTGATTCACAATTTACATACATATTTTCAAAAAGAAAGAAAACAATACAGTCTCAGGAATCTGACTTTAAAAGATCATGTTTGTCAATTTATAATAAAATTGGATGGGAAGCTTACTCATGACCCATAGAAGGCGTTCAAGCTGTTACTAGACGTAAAATCAAAGGAATATATGAGCCATAATCACAACTACTAGTAAATATTTACTTTAAATTATTATTTTGATTTCGTTTACTTTAAATTATTATTTTAATTTACTTTAATTTACTGTTTTGATTTTCTTTCTTTTAATTTTGCTGACAGTATCTAAACTTTTTGACTTTCACGATCTATTTTACTGTTCATCTGAAAATTATCATTTTGCAGGTACTAGTGCTTTTATTACTCACCCATTTTGAGGATTCATAAATACAGCTCGTCATTTCTTTTTCGACACATCCAAATAAGAGATTGTAAAAAATAGAGAAAACTTCAAGATGACGAGTCACTAATATCTATGTATTTGTGGATCTAGCTCTGGTACTAAACCAGAATTTGTTGAGGCTGCAAAAGAATTAGGTAGAGTTATGGCGGAAAGAAACATGCACTTAGTATATGGTGGTGGCAATCTTGGATTGATGGGATGTGTTTCAAAGGTCGTGCAAGAAGGTGGCAGTCCAGTTTTGGGGATTATTCCAAAAAATTTGGTAGACGAAAACCTCATCAGAAAATCAAATGTAGAAGAATACATTATCTCAGGTATTTTTGAAAGACTTACTGAAATGATTAATCATGCTGACACTTTTATTTCTTTATCAGATGGACTAGGCACGTTGGAAGAAATATTCACAATTGCATCATGGGCGCTCTTGAACATTCACCGAAAACCCATTAGACTACTCAATGTTGATCATTTTTTCAATTTTCTTTTAGTATTTCTTAAGGATGCCAAAAGACTCGGGTTCTTTTCGAAATCCGTAAAAGATATCGTTCTGACTGCAAGAAAAGCTGATGAATTAATTGACTAACTCTTAGCTTATGAACCAAAAATCGACCTCATTCTTTCCAAGTTGAACTGGTCTGATTAACGATCATGGCAAGAAGCGTAGAGTGGACTTGAATCTTAATCTGTAATTTTTTTCATTTAAATAATCATGGATTCAATTGTCAATTCTACATTAACCATGTGATGTCTTGTAAACTCTACTTCTTCTTATTCAGACATTGGGGACAATGTTTCAATTTGGTTGGGGGAGGGGAAAGCTGACTAGATATTTTTCATTTTTATATTTTCAAGAAAAAAATTATTTTCATTTTTGTGTTTTTATAAAAAAAAATGTTGTTTTTACTTTGTTGTTATTTTGTATGTAAAAAAAAATTCTTTTGGATTGATTTTCTTTAAAAATATTTTGGGTTGATTTTCTTTTGTGTTTTTCAAAAAAAATACACACAAACCAACAATAATTTTTTGACTAACCAAATGGAATTGTTGTTCAGAGATGGCAGTCTAAGGAGTTTTCGCTTCAGAGACGCATCTCAATTTTCAGTAACAAGTTATCTTTATTCATTTCTTGTTCAATCATTTAAATTTTTGAATTCTCCATAATATTGATTAAATTTGATATTCATATGCTCATTTGACAGGTATTATCAACATACACGGTAACATATGATCGTGGGTTGTAAGTGAAAATTTTATAATATTTAGTTCTATAGTTTATTGGAGGTAATACCTAAAGGTAGTGGAATTTATGTTTTTATTCAAAAAAAATAACCAAGCTTTTACTTAGTAACCAGACATCTTATCTCAGCAAGCAGTGATTGTTCGCAGAAAATGGTAGAGCTTGAGTTAGTTTAAAAAATGATAATAATAATAATAATAATCAAGTTTTTACTTAGTAACTAAACATCTTGTCTCATTGAGCAATGATTGTTCGCGTAAAATGGTAGAGCTTGAGTTTGTAAGAAAAAGTGTGTTTGAATAAATTCGATTTCGTATCCTCTCTAACTCGAGCAATTAAGTATGTATGGGTGTTTTAACACTTAGTGCCCTAAGGCCAACTGGTTTGGGATTCAGTGGCCCAAAGCTCATTATATGGGTTAAAGGGAAAGCTTAAAGAAATCATACATTTTTTCTTTTTAACATTATAGATCTAAGCAATTAAGTCTGTATGGGTGTTTTAACACCTAGTGCCCTAAAGCCAACTAATTTGGGAGTCACTGGCCCAAAAATCGTTACAGGGATTGAAGATGTATTATTATTTTAAAAAAAAAATTATTTTTGTATTTATAAATAAACTCTCATTGCCAAAAAGGTGTGATCTCTAATACAATTTTAGGACAAAAATATTACTCTCTTTTCAACCTGTGAATATTGTGAGCACAATGAATTAATTGATACTTTGTTTTATGTGTGTATGGAAGAAGGGTAAAAAGTATAGGAGAATTTATTTATTTGATTATTTATAAAGAAAGAAAACAATTATGAACTTGGATAAGAATTTTTCTTTTAAGTGTTTTCTTAAATTACTAGTGACTAGTAATAAGCTGGTTGGGGTGTGATGGATACTAAAAACTGTACATTTAATAAAGAGAAAGTAATCATTTTACACTTATACTTTCAATAATCCTCTTAATATATCATATTTGTAAAATAATAATTAAATTTATGTTTTATATATTTTTATTGTGATTTTTATTTCTTATGAAGGTAAAATAATATTTTGAATACATAATTAGAAAAACGGACGTGACATTTGGATTTTGGAGGCCAAAAACTTAAAAGAGTATTCTAAAAGCGTATAATTTTGAAAATTCTAACCTTGCGTAATTTTCGTATTTTGGCCATAACGTTTTACTCTGATATCGGATTGCGGCGATTCTAGTTCCAGATGAAAGAAGACGCATATATCTATAACTTTTCTATTTATAGGATTTTCTAATTTTGAAGTTTTCAAGGCCGAAATGTATGAAAAATACAAAGTATTTTATATGTAATTCTTAATATATATATATATATATATTAAATTAATTAATTTTGGTGGAGGGTTGTCATCCACCTTTTGATTGATGGATCCCTCCTTCATATGCAATTGCATAGCAATTGTAATAATTGCTATGCAATTACAAATCGAAAGAGGTGTTCTGCACCTCATTTCCTCAGCTCAGGAATCTATAGTTTTCTCTGAAAATTTATGAAAATCCAACTCTTGTGTGTTTTTATTTTTTTAAGCTCTCTTATAATTTTTTTTTTCTTTCAGTAATAGAATTATGTGTGTTTTTATTCAAGTCATGAGTAACTAATTTCATCATGTTGTGGTACATGATGAAGCTCTTAATATGAAAGTATAGATTAATCTTATTTATATTATATAATATAAATTATAATATAATGATTAATATTTAATTTAAATTTAGATTAATTATTGACAAACTTTGTTACCGCCTATATGACTGATTTTAATAATTTGGCATATTTGAGTACCTAACTGGACTTGTTATGGACAATTGCTATCACCGTCTTTATGACTAGTTTTATTTATTTTGGCATAATTAATTTCTAAAATAAATTAATTAGGTAATAATGATAATTCATATATTATAAAAAGTAAGATTTTTAAATTTGAAATATTAACAGTGGATCCCCTAGCTCAACATTTTATTTTATTGTTGTGGTTTAATTTAAATTTTTCAATCACTTCAAACAATTTAGTCTTTTTATTTTTACTCGAATTATTATTTTATCTTATTAATTATATTCCATGTGGATCGACCTTGGACTTACATGGTTATTTTATTACTTCGACACTCTTATACTTAGGAGTAAAGAATCATTTTGTGACTGTGTAAATTTTTATAAAAGACTGTCATTAAATTTTTTTACATAAAAATATTATGATTATTACCCATAAACTATCATTTTTAATAGACAAAAGATGACAGTTATTATATAATAATTGTGTGTGCTAAAAATGGTGTTTGAAAATAGTGAGGGTTACCATCAATAAGACGGATCTGGACTGGTTAGAGGTCCACTTTCAATGATGAGCTTGATGTTATGTGTTCTTCTTCCACGGTTATGGGCCTGCACCGGATGGTTTTTTTTAGCAATATCTTTTAATTTCGCATTCTTCGTGGTTTATGCATATGTTTTCTTAATACTTTTTCTTTTTTCCTCCAAAAATCTCCTTTTTTTTCTTTTAAGCCCATTGGTTTATATACAGGATTTTTATGTGCAGGTGTCCACAATGGGATGATTTGTTGGTTTGCATTACTTACACCAATTATAGTGCATCCTGAAATATTAGGTGGTGTTACACCTATCACTATGTATATTTGATTAATCTTTCATGCTGAGGTTAACAGATTATTATTAGTGTCTACTAATATCGGGCATAGGTATAGTGATGTCATGGAAAATATTGAGTAGATGAATATACGTGGGGCATTATGAAAAATATTGGGTAGTGGGATTTAACTGACATAAGGTTATTTGGCATGTTATGGGCCACTCCGGATAGGTATTCCGAACTACTCCAGAGCACTCTGGAATATTTCAATTTAGGTCCGGAATATTTTCGGCGAGCTCCAAGGATCTCTGGTATGGAGTTACTCAGGGGATTGCTCTTCAATTCAGGACTCATTCCGGAGGATGCTGTTAAGTCGGAAGAGTGTTGCTCCGAAGTCGGGCTGGGGCCTCTCTGATTTAAACTTGGCTTCTCCAGAGATCTTATAGATTCCAAGGTGACATGACTTCGGAACTGGATTCATGTTGTGTCCATGACTGTTATTCTTGTGGTTAGTTTTTAATCCCTCATCTACTAGTACAACTATACCATGGCATGGGTTGCTTTCCAGTGGACCTTTATTAATTTGTAAATGTCCCACTAAAGAAGCTTGTAGAGGAATGGTCCTATTACGCGTTGACACGTGTCCCCATTGGCAGGACCAATTTTTAGCACCTACAATAACCATCATAATTTGTCTTGTTAAAAGATGCATATTTTAATATAATAACCATCATCTTTTGTCTGTTAAAAATTTTTAACAGAAAAACAATTAGAATCCTTAAAACACAACACAACTAAAAATTCCCAAAACAGCAGCGCCCCGCCATTACTGAATCAAAATCTTTATTGTCGGACTTACTAGGTACAATCGAAATCTTTATTTAAGTGAATTCATATATCTAGATCCAGATATAGAAAAATTATTAAGATTTATTTTTATTTATGATTTTATTATAATTTTATTCTTAGATTTAGATTATTTTGTAAATATTATTTTAAATGTTCAATTGCTATTAGTTAATTATGAATATTATTTTATTTTTATTTGTATTATTTAAAATTAAATAATTTAAAAATAAAAATATAGATTTTTTTCGAATTCAAATGTCCAAAAATCCCACAGATAATACCTGTATACGGATCCACATAAATTTAATACAAATCTGAATCTGAATCCGTTTTTTGCAGATCTAAAACACAAGTGGTCTCGTGTTGGACAAGAAAAGTTCCACGGCAACTAAAGTACAATTGCTTCAGTGTACATGAAAATTATATTGGGCATATTGTTATAGTGGGCTGTTAAGTTAATTTTTGTGAATAGAAAGTAGCAATATGGTCCAGGCCCAAAAAACACTTGCCTTCGTCTGTTGATTACACACGGAAGGGAAGTGTTTAGAAAAAAAAAAATAAAAGGTTATAAATAATAACTTTTCATATCGCTTTGCTGTGAACGTGGAAAGCCGACATTTTGTTTTATATGAAGCATTCTATAATAGGCTAATTAATGAATCTTTGATCTAACTAATCAAAGGCTGATTTTGGGGGTTTGGACTTTAATTTGTTTGTAATTAGACAAGAGAATTTCAATCAAATCCTAAGATGGCTTATAAAGAGAAACTAGGGGCCCATAGGCTAATGGAGATTGGTAGGTGAAATAGAGAGGACCCTCATCTATGTGACTTTTAATTAAGAAAATTTTAAAGTTCAAAAACAAATAATAATAATAAAAGGCTGCCAAAAAGCATGGAAATGGAAACCAATGGTCAGAACTCAGGAGCCCCACCCCAACCCACACTCCCACCTACACCTACACTCTTTTGTTTTTTCTTCGTCTTGTCACTGTCAATGTTTTCATTCTTGCCTTTTTTTTTTTTTTTTTTTTGCACCCCCAGATTCTCTCTCGCACAGTAAATAAGCTTCGAAGTTGAATGAGGTTTAAAAAATAACCCTAAAACGGAATGGAAAAATGAGGTGCCCTCCCTTTGGTGGGCTATTCATGCAACTTGCGCCACAGAAAATATACAGTCAGACGTTTTCATCTTGTCCAATTGCAGTAGGGAGGAGTGCCATTTTATTCATTTTAAAATCCTATATATCTATACACATATAATGAAAATTTATTGATATATATATTAACGAGGGATCTCTTAATATATTAAGTTAAGAAACACATAAAAAAATTAATAAAATACACATTTTAATATGTTAAAAGACCAAAAAAAAACTATATTGAAATCCATGTTTCTTATCTTTTAGTGTGTTTATTAACTTAATAAGTTAAGGTATCGCTCATTAAAATCTTTTATATATATTGATGGTGTTTTTTGGCACTATGATATTTAAAGCAGCACAACGAGGATAGAAGGGTAATTCCCTACTTGGGTGAGATCGTTAAAAGCCAAACCCGACCACTTTGCAATAAAAGAAACAAGCACCTTCCGGTTTCAAACCAACCACAACATATATAGACCGAGCACTTTATGACCGGTAACCGATCACATTTCTGTTCAGATAACCGGTCACTATCAGGTCGACAGCAGCATTCTCAGTACAAAGGACTATCATGACCGACCTCATGAAGACCGACCATATGGCGAGGTATGCTCAAGAAGATGACACTCTATTCTTGCAGATAAGATAACAAGTTATCATACTTTCACAAGGAAAAACAATGAGTCAGAATCCAAAAAGAAATAAGAAAAGTGAAGGCAATATTAGACTAGGAATCCTTGTAAGAGGAGGGCACTGATTCGACCAGGAAATCTTATACCAATAGGAGTCTGATTTCTGTATTATTATAAATAGGAGGACAGAGTATGTGTAATGGTATCAGAATCATCAAGCTCTGATTTGTAAAAAACAAAAAGAGATCTGAAAAGCGTGTTTGAGCAATAAAAATACATCATCCTGTTTGTGTCCGTGGACGTAGGTCGGATCCAAATCCACCGAACCACGTTAAATCCCCTTGTTGATTGGTGTATTTATCTGTTTTCTGCTAAATTTGCCTTTGGTCCCCCATAACCAAACAAATTCACTATTGAAGGAGGATTTCCTCGGGAGTGATATTCCCATATTGCACTGAGACCAAAATCCGCCGTCAACAGTTGGCGCCGTCTGTGGGGAATCGAACAAAAAGCAACTCGCGTAGTGAGACAATGGCGGAAGGCGGAAACCACCAATCATCAGGGAGCTCGGCTGCAGATTGGATGGAGAAGATCGAAGAGAACCTAAGGAAAGAAAGAGAGGAAAATCAAACCCTGCTAAAAACCATAGTAGACCGTTTGGAAAAGATAGAAGGAACGCACGACGGGAAATTCGAGACCGGGACTAGCCGACGAAGGAACGAAATAGCAGAGGGAAAAAGAATTGTTGATACAAGTGAGGACGACAGACCCCGGAGGAGGGGCCCCTACGGGGAAAGATCTGTAGTGGTTCAGAAAGATTCCCAAACTGAGGACATGTGGGAGGAAGAGGATGACAAATCGTCACCAGACTCCTCCTATGATAGCCCTCACAACACCAGGAGAAGAGGGAAAATGGATATGACGAAAGAGCGAGGGAAGATACCAGACCTGAGAAGCACCACGCCCAAGACAACAGAAAGAGAGGAAACCGCAAGAGGCGGCATGTGAACCAAAGACAGCAGCATGAAATCTTGGTTACGGGAGGAGCTAGCCAGATGGGGAGTATTCCCCAATACAGACATAGGAGATGCCCGGGACGGTAAAAAATGAGTCCCCCCTCACAGAAGAAATAAGGTCAGAAAAATTCCCAAAAAGATTCAGCATGCCAACCATGGCGCCATACAAGGGCCATACCGATCCCAAAACCCACATCGAAGGCTTCGTCCTACTAATGGAGGTAAAGGGGTAACAGGGGACGCCATTTGCAAAGTGTTCCCCTTAACTCTAGCAGGACCGGCCATCCTATGGTATAGAAGCCTAGCCCCAAAAAGCATCAGCAGCTTCACACAACTCAGAAAGTCATTCATACGGCACTTCAAAGGGGCTTGTGTCCCCAGAAAGACAATTGGAGAACTAAGACTTATGAAACAAGGAGACGATGAACCTTTGAAAATATTTATTGAAAGATACAACAACATGGTACTCGAAGTCGGAGGGTATGAATCCCCCGAGGCCCTGGAAAGCTTGAAGGGAGCCTTGAAAGTCGGGAGGCTATGGACCCACCTAAGGATCCAAGACACCCCGGACTACGCGACCGCCCTGGAGGTGGCCCGAAAATTCGTTCTATTAGAAAACGAGGAGAAAATATCCCGAAAAGGGAACACCATCAGAGAAAGGACCACAAGGGAAGGCGCCCCCCGCCGTGTAGAAAGAGAATCCAGAAGACCACCCCCAAAACACAAGGAGTTCAAACCACTGCACCGAGACAACCAAGAGAGAAGGCGCGCCGACCCAAGTAAATCATGTGGTCGGAGAAGATGCCTACATTCCCCTAAAGAAACCATTAGGGCAAATTGTCATGGAGATCCAGGAAAAAGGCTTCTTAGTAGAACCCGACCAAGAAGATTTCCCCCGGACAAAAGGAACCAAAAGGCTTATTGCATACATAACAACTCCAGAGGACATGCAACGGACGGGTGTAAAGATCTACGGGAACAGATGGAAGACCTAGCATGAAACGGATATCTAAACAAATACATTGACCACGAAGTTATGACAGCCAGACAAAGAGCACGTAGCCGCCAAATCAATATCATCGCAGGAGGGAGAACACTGGCCGGAAACTCCAACCGGTCAAGAAAAGACTACAGCAGGACCCGAGGACCGGACGTCCTAGAAACAGAGCAGGTCACAGGGCTCCAGGGAAGCCAGTCGGTACCGATAATGTTTACCGATGAAGACACCCGAGGGGTTAGTTTCCCTCATGACGATGCGTTAATAATCAAAGCAGTGATTAGCGGGTCAGAAGTAGACAGAATCCTAGTGGACCCCCGAAGCGCAGTTGACATAATTTCCAGAGAAGCATTGGATAACCTAGGGGGGGTAGAGTATACAGCCCTAACCGACAATAGCACTCCCCTATACGGTTTCGGAGGATCAGCCGTCATCCCACTGGGAAGGATACAGTTGGCAATAACAGTCGGGACGTATCCCTGGACCCGGACGATCATGACAAACTTCACTGTAGTAGACTGCATGAGCAGCTACCAAGCCATCATCGGACGACCTTTCATGATGAAAACAAAAGCCGCAATGTCCTGCTACCACCTAAAACTGAAATTCCCCACCCGGGAGGGGATCGGAATCGTATGCGGAAGCCAGAAAACAGCTCGCAGCTGCTTCGCAACTCTCTCACGAGAGACTCTATACATCAAAGAAGATACCCGAAAACGACAAAGAAGCCTGGATGAAGAAGAAGAAAACAGAAACCATGGGCCTCGGCCAAACAAAAATGCCCGACTCGCCGCAGCTGAGGAGACAAAAGAAATAGAACTTTACGGGCCGGGAAAGAGCATAAAGATAGGGGGAGGCCTGAGCAAGTCTCTACAACAAGATCTCCTAGAATGCCTGAAAGAATACCCGAACGTCTTTGCCTGGGGATACGATGACATGCCTGGGATCGACCCAAGATTCGTCAATCACCGCCTAGCAGTAGACCCATCACGCAAGCCGGTCAGGCAAAAGAGAAGGAACTTCAACCAAGAAAGAAATAGTAAAGCAATAGCAGCCGAAGTCGAGAAGTTACTAAAGGCAGGTCTCACCAGGGAGGCAAGGTACCCAGATTGGGTATCAAACGTAGTGTTGGTCAGAAAGAACAATGGCAAGTGGCGAATGTGTGTCGATTTCACCGACCTAAACAAGGCATGCCCAAAGAACAGCTTCCCTTTGCCGAACATTGACCAGCTAGTGGATGCCACAGCTTGTCAAGGATTACTGAGCTTTATGGATGCTTTCTCCGGATACAACCAAGTCAAAATGTGCCCTGCAGACGAAGAGAAGACCACTTTCGTTACCGATCAAGGACTTTACTGCTACAGAGTGATGCCCTTCGGGGTAAAAAATGCTGGGGCAACCTTCCAAAGGTTGGTAAACAAAGTTTTTAAACCACTCATTGGCACGACAATGCTAGTTTACGTAGATCACATGATAACGATGTCGAAAGAACCAAGCTATCACATGGCCGACCTAAAAAAGACCTTCGAGCTATTAAAGAGATACAACCTGAAACTCAATCTAGAGAAATGTACCTTCGGGGTAGCCTCAGGAAAGTTTTTAGGTTACATGGTGAGTGCCCGAGGCATCGAAGCAAACCCACAGAAGATCCAGGCAATACTGGGCCTAAAATCCCCCAAGACAGTGAAAGAAGTACAAAGTCTGACCGGAAGAGTGGTGCGCTCAATCGGTTCATATCACGAGCAACTGACAAATGCCACCCCTTCTTCAAAGTGATCCAAAAAGCAAAGAGGGATATCGACTGGACACCAGAGTGCGAGGAAGCCTTCCAGCAGCTGAAGCAGTATCTAGTACAGCCTCCACTCCTGGCAAAACCACTCCCGGGGGAAAACATATACTTATACCTGGCCGTTTCGGAGCGAGCAGTAAGTTCGGTACTGATACAAGAAACCGACAAGGTCCAGAAACCTATTTACTACATCAGCAAAGCCCTCCTAGACACCGAGACCCGATATCCAGTACATGAACTGGTCGCCCTTTCATTGATCACGGCAGCTCGGAAATTATGACCTTACTTCCAGGCCCATCCTATCAGGGTCTACACCGATCACCCCCTAAAACAAATTCTGCAAGCGGCCAGAAATTTCCGGCAGACAAGTAAAATGGTCGGTAGAGCTAAGTGAACACAACATCTCCTACCTCCCGAAAGCAGCAATCAAAGGACAAGCCTTGGCAGATTTTGTCGCCGAATTTACCAAACCCCAGATCCTGACGATAGAGGAAGACAAATGGGAGATGTCTGTAGACTGTTCCGCCAGCACACAAGGCAATGGCGCGGGAATCATCCTAAAAAACAACAAAGGAGAAGAAATCCTGCTCGCCCTGAAATTCGCTTTCGTAGCGACCAACAATGAAGCAGAATACGAAGCAATACTGGGCGGTTTAAGACTATGCACGGTACTAGGGATCCGAGATGTGGTAGTAAGAAGTGACTCGCAGTTAGCCATTCAGCAGCTAAAGGGAGCATTCCAAGCCAAAGAGCCTAGCATGATGGCCTATCTGACCGAAGTGCGAAAGGTAACAGGGAAGATATGGGATGTACGCTTCGAACAAATCTCCCGAGAAGACAATTGTGAAGCAGACTCTCTGGCACGACTCGCCTCCTCAACAAAAGCCGAGCACCCCAGAATAATCCCTTTGATTTACATCCGGGAAAAAAACGTGGGGGAATCTGAAGTAGAAGTTCTAGATAAAGAAAGCAAAACATCATGGATGCAACCCATCAGAAAATACCTGGAAACAGGAGAAGAAAAACAGGAGGAGACAAAAGGAGGCCATGAAGTTAAGATACAAAAGCACCAGATTTTCCCTAATCAACGGGGTACTTTACCGAAGAGGTTACTCAGTCCCCCTCTTAAGATGTCTAGCAGAAGAAGAGGCAAATTATGTGCTCAGGGAGATACATGGGCATCTGCGGAAGCCACTCCGGGGGTTACTCAATTGCTTTTAAAGCCCTAAGACAAGGTTTTTACTGGCCGACCATGCACCAGGACGGCATAGAAGTGGCCCGCAAGTGCGTAGGATGTCAGAAAAACGCAAATCTCCACCACCAACCAGCAAAACAATTGACTACACTGCTCAGTCCCTGGCCATTCGCCCAGTGGGGACTAGACATCATTGGGCCAATGCCACGAGGGAAAGGACAGGCAAAATACGCCATCGTGGCCATAGACTATTTCACCAAATGGGTGGAAGCAGAGCCATTATCCACCATAACGGAGAAAAAAGCCACTGAATTCCTAAAGAAAAATATTGTTTGCCGATTCGGAATCCCCCGAGCCATCATCACCGACAACGGGAAGCAGTTTAATAGCAAAGGCTTCAGAAAACTCTGCGAGGACCTCCAGATCGCCCTAAGGTTCCCCACACCAGCCCATACCAAGTCAAACGGACAGGTCGAGGCGACGAACAAAACCATCAAGGCCAACCTAAAAGCTCGGCTCGGATCCAGCAAAAGTCTATGGGTCGAGGAATTACCAGAAGTACTATGGGCACATCGGACAACCTATAAAAACTCCACAGGAGAAACCCCGTTCTCCTTAGCATACGGTTATGAAGCTGTCATCCCGGCAGAAATCGGGGTAACCTCCCACAGGATCCAGCACTACGAGAGCAAACAGAATGAAGGACTTATCAGAAACCACCTCGACCTAATCGAAGAGAAGAGAGAAAGATCAGCCATAAAAATAGCAATCTACCAACAAAGGATGGCCCGCTTCTACAACAGAAGAATTCGGACACGCACTTTCATCCCGGGCGACCTAGTGCTTAGAAGGGTCACTCTAAATACCCAAAGGCCAGAGGAAGGCTCGCTAGGCGCCAAATGGGAGGGGCCCTACAAGGTAGTAAAAGTAGTAAGGCAAGGGGTATACATCTTAGAACAGCTGGACGACACAAGATTGAAAAAGCCATGGAACGCCGAGATGCTGAGAAAATACTTTCAGTAGAACTCCCCCTACCTCTTTTTTCTTTTGCAGCAAACAAATAAGGGACAAAAATTCAAATACAGAGTCTCTCTCAAAATGACCCGCAGAGAGTTGTAAGAAGGGCAGTACGTCCCCGAGTATAAATAAAAAACTTTCTTTTTTCACCGCTCTTCTAAAAAAATAATAATAATAATAATAATAATAATAATTTTTCGAAACCATATTCAAAAACCCCGGGGACATACTCAATACAACAGTCTAAAGCCAAAACCACAAAACTCGCAACTACCCGACCACGGCTACCACCATAAAAAAGCACAAAGCCACACCAGAATCGTGCGACTCCATACAAGCATTAAATAGCAAGGGCGAAGGTAAATCAGAGTATAGATCCTTGAGAAGCATAGCACAGGGAATGATGATACCCCTGTGGCGATTGCTTACTCCAGTATCACCAAAACATAAGGAGGAATATGCCCTAATGTTCCAAACAGCTCGGGGCTGGATCTTATTCCGCCGAGGCCGTCTGGTCGGGGTCGGGTTACGTCCCACCGAGTCATGCTCGTTGGTCGGGACGGGACATTCCTCCAGAACCAAGTATCTCTCTTGGCTCGGGGTCCTCAGGGACATACTCGATGCATAGGATCCGTGAGAAGCATAGCACATGGAGGGATGATACCCCTGTGTAGCGATTGCTTACTCCAGTGTTACGACGAGGAAGGAGGAACATACCCTTGATGTGTCGAACACTCTTTGATCCTCAATTACCCGATGAAATGGATCCGTGGGAAAGCATAGCAGGGGGGTGATGACGCCCCGCGGCGATTGCTAGCTCCAGTGATGCCGGACCTAAGGAGGAATATGCCCTTAGCATCCCGGACACTCTTAGATCCATTCATCATTTGGATCCGAGAGGGGCGCAGCACAGGGATGCGTTGTGCCCCTGTAGCGTGTGTCTGCTCCAGCGTGGTAAGGAGGAGCCCTCATACAATACACGGGCTCCACAGTGACCTGACGTGTAGAGGATGTACCCTCACCATTCAAACGCTCTACTGATCCAAATCCTGGTTCGCCGGGACACTGAATTGAAAGATTCAGAATTGTGTTTTGGAGACCTCGGGCAGGACGCTGTTTTGAGGCATCCGTGCTTTTATTTACATTTGTAAAAAGTTTTCTTTTGGGACAAGTGCTGAGTCACCCTCACCTTTTTTCTCTTATTTTTCAGAGTTTTGATTTTGTTTTTCGCTGGTCTGGCAAAGGGACGCCCGTGCCAGATTCGGTAGGGCTTCACAAGGTTCATTCAATTCCCTTCTGAGCAAGTCCCAAAGATTACCTGGCTCGGGGCTGGATTTCGTTCCGCCGAGGCCACGTGGTTAGTCAGGCTCGGGGCTGGATTCGTTCCGCCGAGGCCACTTGTTTATTCGGCTCGGGGCTGTGGATCGTTTCCGCCGAGGTCACTTGGTTTCTCTCAGCTCTCGGGTCGGGTTACGTCCAACCGAGTCCGTCCTTTTGGTCTGGGGACGTAACATTCCCCCAGGGCCAAGTGTTCATCTCAGCTCGGGGTCGGGTCGTGTCCCACCGAGTCCGTCCTTTGGTCTGGGACGTAACATTCCCCAGGGCCAAGTGTTCATCTCAGTTTGGGGTCGGGTCGTATCCCACCGAGTCCGTCCTTTGGTCTGGGGACGTAACATTCCCCCAGGGCCAAGTGTTCATCTCAGCTCGGGGTCGGGTACGTCCCACGAGTCCGTCCTTTTAATCTTAGGACGTAACACTCCCCCAGGGCCAAGTGTTTTCTTCAACTCAGGATCGGGTTACGTCCCACCGAGTCGGTCCTCTTCGAACTGGGGAGGTAACATTCCCCCAGAGCCTAGCTCGGGATCGGATTACATCCCTCCAGCTCATGTCGTCCCCCACGGAGGGGTCTCAATGTTCGGATAACAGGAAACAAAAAGAACAAAAAAAAAAGACACAAGAAAAAACACATAAAGATATATACATATATATATATATATATATCAAAATACAGCATGAAGAGTCATTACTAAAAAAAAAAAAAAGCTAAGTGTACACAGGGCCCGTCCGGGTTACCCTTCTCAATCAGCCCGCACAGGGGCAGAAAGTTCTTCCTCAACTGGCTCAGACGATGGAAGGATCGGCTCGGCCTCGAGAACGGGAACAGCAGCTTCGACCTCGGCAGCATGGGAGACCTCTACTTCAGGAAAAGAAGGAGGAACCTCAAGATAAGCTTCGCCAGGAACAGGAACGTCAGGTCGTCCTTCTTGAGAAACCTGGGAGACCGGAGCATCAATCAAATCGGGTCAGATCCAACCTCCTCGGAAGAAGGGGGGAGCCACTTCCGGAACTCCTCCTCAGAAATTTCCCCCTTACAAAAACTTATGGCCGCGCGTAAATAGGATCTATGTTCAGACCTGGCAGTACCATCGGTATTAGTTCGGCACAATCACCAACCCCTTCAAGGCGGATAGCATCCTTCTCGGCCTCTAGTTCGGCCTCTTTCCTCTCAAGATCATCCGAGCCCGTGCCATTTGTTCGTCATTGGCCTTCAGTTTAGCCTCAACATTTGACACTTCACTTTCAAAATGCCAATCAGATTGGGCGGCTTTCAAATCCTCCCTAGCAGAATCGGCAAGTTTTCGCTCCAACGCACGCAGCAGCAGCCGTCTTAAGAGCCTTATTTGTTTTGAAGGCCTCGATCGCAGTCAGCTCTTGATTCTTTATCACCTCCTCCCTATCGGCCAATTTAGCCTCCACCTCTGTAAGGCGATTCTGAAGTCTCTGAGCCTGACCACCCTCAGACAATAGACTCAAAATGAGGTCCTTATTTTTGGCCATAAGGTAAGTAGCCTGCACAAAACAAAGAAGTCAAGACATGAGATAAGAAAACCAAGACCCGAAATCAGAAGGGAGAAGAGTAACTACCTTCGCCATTTGGGAGCTCATCTCTGTCACCAAAGCCTCATGAGAAATGTCCTCGTATCTCGAAATCTCCCCTGGAGGAATCACCTCGGCCAGTTCATTAAAGGCCGGCACTAGATGGGAAGTAGCCTCCCGGATGTCTTCCCCCAAATCATCCACACCGAGGATCACAGAACCTTTTCGTTCTTGGAGGGGCCCCAGACAATTTTTTCCCCCGATGGGCATCTTTTTTCTTGCCCTGGACGGGCTCCTCCTCCGTCTCTAGAACCAACTCAGTCTCCTCTGCCCCAAGCTGACGCCTCATCTTCCTAAAAGGCTTCGGCAGACTAACCAGCCTAGCAGATTCTGATGACTGCGCACCAGAGGGAGAAGATAGACCCCGAGCAGCTTGCTGAACCTTCCCTTGAGACACCCTCCCAGCCTCGACAGATTCAGGATGTGCCCGGGAGGTTCCAATTTCAGCATGACCGGCCTTCTTCATGGTACCAGCCAACCTCTAAAGATACTTCGGCCTCTTCGACATACCTGTAAGAACAAAAGACAAAAGACATGATCAGTACGAAACCCTGGCAAAGGCATAAACCACATTTCTTTCTAAATGACACAAAAAAACCAATAACAGATCTACATATCTGACCCGGGACTTTTGGAGGAGCAGCCCGAATCAAGCCGGACTCAGCAAAAGCCGTATCATTTACCAACTCCCTCCAAAGACCGGCATATCGCCGAGCCCAGGATACCCGCCTCCGGACTTGGCGGGAAACCTTGGAGCATCCCTCCAACAATCTGGGAGAAATAAAAGAAGTCAGGACCCTAAAAAGCATGAAGCTAAGAAGAAGGGACACATAAAAATGATAAGGAACCCCTAACCTCCTGATCTGAAGATATCAGGGACTGAAACATCCTCTTCAAACGATCTCAGAACCCGACCCCAATCCCCAGTAGCCCAGAACCAGAGATCTTTGAAATTCTTGTTAGAGTCAGGGAGTTTCTGGACAACGTTGGACGAACTATCATAAGCAGAGAGGTAATACCAACCGTGGTGAGTCTTCGGGTTGGACTTTAAACAATATAACCTCTTCACCTCTTCCAAAGAAGGTTCACCCAACCCCGCCCGGTGCCAAACCACATGCATGCTGGCCAAAATCCTCCAACTATTTAAACTCAGTTGACAGGGGCAATCTCCATCTCGGCCAGCATCCAAGCAAAGTAACGTTGCATCGGCAGCCGTAGCCCACACTCAAAGAAAGCAGGAAGAAGTGCCACCGAGCCCTCGTCAGGTTGACAAGCACGATCCATCGGGCCGGGAACTTCGAGGGAAATATCTATTGGGATATCGTATCGTTGCCGCAACAGCGCCAGATCGTCCTCAGTTATTCTGGAAGGCCGATTCATATCCAAAGCCGAGCTATCAAGACCATCGGGCTCTGGATCCGTCCGGGGGACCCTCTGGTGATAAGTATCTTGCTCAACTTCGGAAGGGTAGGGGTAGTATCAAGGTCTTCCACACTGGGTGCCCCCGAACCGAGGAAAGCTCTTCAGCGGAGGAGTTGAGGGTCTATCAGGTTTTAAAGAGGAAGAATTGTTGTCAGACATTCCTGACATTCGAGGAAATGGAAAGGAAGGGGAATCAGTCTCTATTAGTTAAGAAACTACTCAGAGATGCCGTCTTAAGCTCCGACGATTCACAACACACAAAAGGCAAGAGGTCATTCAGAAAATTACTTGTTCTTTTCTGAAAGGCTGAAAGTTGTACAATACAGTCTGCCCGTCCCTTATGTTCACAAGTCACAACGGAGAGAGAAAAAGAGAACTCGCAGTTGAGAGAAACTTCAAGAGCACTGAGTTGAATGAGTCACGTTTGGAGCAGGAAAAAGTTTACAGGTAGGAAGGAGAATTTGCCAAAAAGAGTACACAGTGGAAGTCTCGTCCTCTTATGGTCCTGAATAAGACGCTCATGGCCATTGGATCAAAAAAGAAGCCTAGATCGACGCCAAGTGTCAACTCCAAAAGAGGTCTGCCAAAAATTAAACGAACAGTTGAAGATCATCGCACTGTTAAGACGCCTCTCCACGGTCGATCCACTTCTTTTTCGGCGGGAACCCAACGGATGTTTGACAAGTGTCAAACATAGGGAAAACCCTAAAGGTGATTTGATGGGCATTTAAAACAGACGTGACTATTGCGAGTCTCAAGAAAAGGCGTTTGAAAAGAGGCGACGAAGCATTTTGATTCAACACTGGGTCGACCCCCAACACAGTGAATCAGCACACCATCTTTATATAGTTCCCGGCACCAACTTGCACACTCGTTGGAACCGAGAACTAGGGGACATATGTTGATGGTGTTTTTTGGCACTATGATATTTAAAGCAGCACAACGAGGATAGAAGGGTAATTCCCTACTTGGGTGAGATCGTTAAAAGCCAAACCCGACCACTTTGCAATAAAAGAAACAAGAACCTTCCGGTTTCAAACCGACCACAACATATATAGACCGAGCACTTTATGACTGGTAACCGATCACATTTCTGTTCAGATAACCGGTCACTATCAGGTCGACAACAGCATTCTCAGTACAAAGGACTATCATGACCGACCTCATGAAGACCGACCATATGGCGAGGTATGCTCAAGAAGATGACACCCATATTCTTGCAGATAAGATAACAAGTTATCTACTTTCACAAGGAAAAGTAATGAGTCAGAATCCAAAAAGAAATAAGAAAAGTGAAGGCAATATTAGACTAGGAATCCTTGCAAGAGGAGGGCACTGATTCGACCAGGAAATCTTATACCAATATGAGTCTGATTTCTGTATTATTATAAATAGGAGGACAGAGTATGTGTAATGGTATCAGAATCATCAAGCTCTGATTTGTAAAAAACAAAAAGAGATCTGAAAAGCGTGTTCGAGCAATAAAAATACATCATCTTGTTTGTGTCCGTGGACGTAGGTCGGATCCAAATCCACCGAACCACGTTAAATCCCCTTGTTGATTGGTGTATTTATCTGTTTTCTGCTAAATTTTCCTTTGGTCCCCCATATCCAAACAAATTCACTATTGAAGGAGTATTTCCTCGGGAGTGATATTCCCATATTGCCCTGAGACCAAAATCCGGTCAACAAATATATGAGGATTTAGTCTCTCAATAAAAAACTAAATCAACAATCTTGATCCCTAAGATCAATGAAAAACAATGAAAATTGATGCAAGGTGGATGATGATGAAGAAGAAGGTATATCAAGTCAATCACAAAAAGCCTTATGAATGGGAAAACTAGAACTTAATCTTAGAGATCACTAAGAACAAGTTTACAAGATCACAATAGGAGAATACAATCTTTCCAGAGCAACAAAAATCATAAGAAAATGTTAAGAAACAAGCTAGAAAATCGTATCTCTCATGTTGATCACTAGCTGATGAGCGGAAAATATATCAATATTTACCGCCCATTTTACTTAATATTTTGTATAGTTTCTCGTGTTTTATGAACATTTTGATGTGTTTAGTTTATTTTACAGATAAAATAAAACCGGGACTTAATGGAACCAATCAGGACGAAAATGTGGAACAAATAAGGGCAAAAACTGGACTTGACATTTTGATTTTGGAGATTGGAAACTTGAAATGGCGTTCTAACGAAGTACAATTTCGGGAAATTCCAACTTTGCGCAATTTTCATAGTTTGGCCATAACTCTTACCCCGATATCGGATTGTGGGTCATTTAAGTTCCAGATTAAGAAGATTCAAATATCTACAACTTTTAAGTTCATAATAATTTCTAATTCTGAAGTTTCCATAACCGAAATTGATAAAATATTTGGAAGTGTGTTATGTGTAATTCTTTAAGTCATTTTCAAAATAAAAAAAATTAAAAAATTAAAAATTGTCAAA
The DNA here is from genome assembly GCA_019454045.1 of Zanthoxylum bungeanum. Classification (NCBI taxonomy): domain Eukaryota; kingdom Viridiplantae; phylum Streptophyta; class Magnoliopsida; order Sapindales; family Rutaceae; genus Zanthoxylum; species Zanthoxylum bungeanum. Next base: position 6,750 of record SKCR01034180.1, on the reverse strand, counting down.
CTTCCACCAAGAATGCAAGCATGTTTGGTGAAGGATTTGGTGACATGTTTGGTGACATGTTTGATGCCATGTTTGGTAGAACAATTGGTGGAGAAATTGGTGGAAGCCTTTAGATTTGCCTATAAATACCAAGCTAAAATTTGTAAATTTTTCATGCTTTATTTGGAGGAATTTCTCCATGAAAACCTAAAGGAAAGTGTCTTGTATATTTATTTATGTTTTCTTGTATTTTCTTTTAATTTAATTAATAAAGTTTTGTGTGTTTTCATTTACACCATAATCAGGTAATCTCATTTTACTGGGGTGAAAATGTGAGACTTTTAATATAATAAATTAGATTAATCTCCCTTATTTTAATTAAAATTTGGATTAATTAGTTACCGCCTATATGGTCGGTTTAGGTGACAACCTTATTTACCGCCTATATGGTCGGGTTTTACATTCCAGACGTAGTTTCCACCTATATGGTCGGTTTAGGTAATAACTTTGTTACCGCCTATATTATCGGTTGGACTTAATTGAGACAAATGGAATTTCCGCCTTTATGGTCTGTTTAAATATAATTAATAATCGTTAAACATTGATAATATGAGAGATTTCTAATTTTGAAATATTAAAAGTGGATCCTCTAACCCCATCATTTTCTTTCATTATTGTAATTTTACTTTTATGTAACTTCAAGTTATTTTTTATGATGTTTTGTTTATTTAAGTGTTTAGTAATCCTAGGTATGTGTTGTAACTAAATACATAATCTAGGGTTTTGATGAATTCCAATATCACCGGTTTATAAGTTGATTATTTTATGCCTAGGGTAATAAATTGGTTTATTTATTGAGTTTTAGTCTTAATACTTCTTGTTAACTAGCCATTAATAAGATTGATTTGGTAAACTTAAAATGAACTTGGAAAATAGATTTTAGGTTTAGCCTTATACTCAATAGCTCATGATCTCACCTTAGGGTAAATGTCTCTTAGGTAGATATCCTTACAGGATAGGAATATACCTGTCGGGCGGGGGTAGCCATAATTAGAACTTAAACTTAATGAATTCGAAGTTTCTTAATTAACATAAGAATATAGTTAATTGGGTTACTTTGGGTGTTTGCATCTGACCATCGGAAGAGGCTTTTGCATAACTTCGTGTTCCAGGGTAATAAACCGATTTATTGCACAAACATGAGATAATCACTTCATCTTTAAAAGATATTGGAAGGATTCACAACCCTATATAGTTTTATAATATTGATTTTTCCTTAAGTTTACTTTCGCACTATTTTATTTACTTGTTTTAGATAAAAATCATCATCCAACCAACAATCAATCAGTTAGATACTCGTAGACATTTAGCTTCAATAAATAATAGCATAGGTATTAAGTCCTCGAAGGATCGATATTTTTTATACTACTTGAACGATACGTGCGCTTGCGTTATACGTGTGTGGTCACGCCGGTCAAGTTTTTAGTGCCGTTGCTGGGGACTTATTTATCTTTCACTATTAGTTTTGGGTTTGGATACGTTACTTGTATCTAATTATTTTTATTTATTGTTTTTGTTTTCTTGTGTTTCAGGTTCTCAGACACTACATGAGATGAATCAGAAGCTTGAAATCCGACCGCTTGACCCAGAGATTGAAAGAACCATCAGACAGTTGAGAAGGGAAAGGCGAGAAGGCCAAGCACAAGACAGCACTAATCAACATGGAACTTGAACCTTTGGAGGTTACACCATCAATTCCATTCGAGACAGAAACTATTCCGGTGGTTGACGGCTTCATTTCATGTATTGTACTTCCTTTTTTTACCAGCAAATGCATGTGACATCAAAACAATTCAGGATGATACAATAGTCAGTCAGTTTGGGGGGGAATGCAACTGAAGATCCTAATGCCCACATCAGCAACTTCCTGGAAGTTTGCGACACTTTCAACTACAACCGAGAAGCTAAAGAAGCAATGAGACTACATGTTTTCCCATATTCCTTGAAAGACATATCTAAAGCTTGGCTACATTAACTACCAGCAAGTTCCATCAAAGATAAATAGTGACATCAAATTCCTTGCAAAGTACTTTCCACCAGCCAGGACTGCAAATCTGAGGAATGACATCACATCATTTGTGCAACATGACTCAGAATCCCTCTGTGAAGCTGGGAAAAGGTACAAGGATTTACTCAGAAAATGTCCTCATCATGAGATTGCAAAATGGCTACAAGTCCAAACCTTCTACAATTGACTTTCTGGACTGATGAGAACATAATTGATGCTGCTGCTGGAGGAGCTTTAATGGAAAAAGGAGAAGATCAAGTCTGTGACTTAATTGAAGAAATGGCCAACAACAATTCTTTGTGGCCAATATAAAGAAGCATGATCCAACGATTCCAGAAATCCACGAAGTTGGAGCCAACACAGCAATGAATGCCAAGCTGGAGCGGATGTGAAAATGCCTGGAAACACTTAACACACAAGTTGTAAACATCGCTAGAGCCATAAGTTCACCATATGGATGAGCACCAGAGACAAACCAACATGAAGAGATGGTGAATTATGTCAACAATTTCAATAGACAGGGGAATAATCCATATTCCAACACCTACAACCCAGGGTGGAGGAATTATCCCAATTCCGCATGGAGCAACAATTCAGGACAAAAGAATAATCCACCACCCGGATTCCAACAACAAATAAAGGTCAGGAATATAAAAAGAACCATAAATGAAAGAATGGATTGCAGAGATGTTCAAAAGCAACAAGCAACATACGATGCTTGTTTCAAAGCCAATATGCTTCTATAAAGGCACTAGAAAATCAAATTGGACAACTGGCCAATGCTCAGAGTTACAGACCGCAATGAAATCTTTCCAGCAAATAGAACCAAATCCAGGAACAGGGGAATGAGCAATGTCAAGCCATTACCTTGAAAAGCGGTGCTGAAATCAACAAAGATGTTGGAATCAAGGCATCCATTGAAGAAATTCCCAAAGAAACAGTTCCACAGATGGAGGAAAAAGAAGCAAAGGAAAATGATCAAGAAAGATTCACTCCACCTCCACCTTTTCCACAGCGTCTTCAGAAAAATAAATTGGACAAGCAGTTTTCTCAATTCCTGGAGGTCTTCAAAAAGCTGCATATCAACATTCCATTTGCAGAAGGGTTGGAACAAATGCCCAGCTATGTCAAATTCATGAAAGATATTTTGTCACGAAAGTGGAGATTGGGAGATTTCGAGATAGTAGCATTGACAGAAGAATGCAGTGCCATCATTTAGAGGAAACTTCCCCCAAAATTGAAAGATCCTGGCAGTTTCACTATCCCATGCACCATTGGAGAACATTATATTGGTAAAGCTTTGTGTGATTTAGGTGCTAGTGTTAATTTAATGCCTTTTCGATTTACAAGAAACTGCAAATTAGAGAAGCAATGCCCACCTCAGTCTATCTGCAACTTGCTGATAGAACGCTCGCATTTCCGAGAGGTGTAGTTGAAGATGTGCTGGTCAAAGTTGACAAACTCATTCTCCCAGCAGATTTCATTATCCTTGACATAGAATAAGACAAAGATGTACCAATCATCCTCGGGAGACCATTCTTGGCTAAATGTCGAACTGTTATTGATGTACAAAAAGAAGAACTAACCATGAAAGTGCATGACCAAGAAGTTACCTTCGATGTTTTCAAAGCCATGAAATTTCCGAGTGATGAAAAGGAAGAGGAATGTTTCAGAATTGATGTTGTAGATAGTATCATCCAGGATACTGATGCACTGCCACTTCCCACGGATAAACTTGAAGCTTGTATCACCAACATGACTGACAACGAGCTAGATGCTGAAATTCTGGAATGTATCAACTATCTTGACAGACCATTTCGCTTCAAAATCGACACCACATGTGAAAAGTTTGGAACTACCGAAAAAAGGAGCGAATCAAGTCTTCGATTAAAGAACCACCGCAGCTAGAGCTAAACTACTTCCGAGCCATCTCAGGTATGCATTCTTAGGAAACTCTATGATTACCTGTGTGATTATTTCTTCGTCGCTAACATTGGAGCATGAAGAAAAGTTACTGAGAGTGTTACGAGAAACAAGGAAAGCATGGCTGGACTATAACAGACATTCGAGGCATTAGTCCATAATTTTGCATGCACAAGATTCTGATGAATGACGAGTATAAAACCCACATTGGATCATCAACAGAGACTTAATCCAATCATGAAGGAGGTCGTGAATAAGTAAATTATCAAATGATTGGATGCTGGCATCATCTACCCCATCTCTGACAGCACTTGGGTGAGTCCTATGCAGTGTGTGCCAAAAAATGAAGAATTACTGTAGTTACAAATGAAAAGAACGGCTGATTCCAACAAAACGGTGACTAGATGGAAAGTATGCATGGACTACCGGAAGCTGAACAAAGCAACAAGGAAAGCTAATTTCCCGATACCACTCATTGACCAGATGCTAGACAGACTGGCGGGACATGAGTTCTCTTATTTTCTGGATGGATCTTCGGGGTACAATCAGATTGCCATTGCCCTAGAAGATCGGGGGGGGGAAAACCACTTTTACATGTCCGTATGGTACTTTTACTTTCCGTAAGATGCCATTTAGACTATGTAATGTCATGCTACATTTCAACGTTGCATGATGGCCATCTTCTCAGATATGTTGGAACAAAGTATAGAGGTTTCATGGATGACTTCTCTGTGTTTGGAGACTCTTTCGACCACTGTTTGCAAAATCTAGAAAATGTGTTACAAGGTGCGAAGATACCAACCTGGTACTCAATTGGAGAAATGCCATTTCTGGTGCAGGAAAGGCATTGTGTTGGGACATCGGATCCACAAAAGGGAATCGAGGTAGATAAAGCAAAGATCGAAACAAGTGAAAACTACCTCTACCAACATCAGTCAAAGGGATTCGAAGTTTTTCTCGGACATGCAGGCTTTTACAAGAGATTTATCAAAGAATTCGCTAAGATTGCTAAACCTCTATGTAATCTTTGGAGAAAGATGTGCCTTTCAACTTCACCAAAGAATGCCACGAAGCTTTTGAGATCTTAAAATAGAAGCTGGTCTCTGCCCCCATCATAGTAGCACCGGTCTGGACCCTTCAATTTGAGGTGATGTGTGATGCTAGTGATTTTACTATAGGTGCAATTTTGGGACAACGTAAAGCAAAAATTTTCCACACCATTTTCTACGCCAGCAGAACTCTGAATGAAGCTCAACTCAACTACACAACCACTGAAAAGGAATTGCTTGCAGTTTTGTTTGCTTTTGATAAATTCTGCTCTTATCTGCTGGGGTCCAAAGTGGTGGTCTACACAGATCATTCAGCAATCAAATACCTGATCACGAAAAAAGATGCCAAACCTAGGTTGATCCGTTGGGTGCTTCTACTACAGAATTTGACATGGAAATCCAAGACAGGAAAGAGACATAAAACCAAGTGGTAGATCACTTATCGAGGCTCGAGAATGGAGAAACATATGGCAATGAACTGACAATCAAAGAAACATTTCCAGATTAACAGTTGTTTGCCATGAAACAACATGATGTCTCTTGGTATGCTGACTATGTAAATTACATGGTATCGGGAAAATGGCCGTTGCAATGGACTCATCAGCAACGAAAGAAGTTCTTCAAAGAAGTCAAGCATTATGTCTGGGATGAGCCGTACTTGTTCAAACATTGTGCTGATCAATTAATGAGACGTTGTGTTCCACATGAGGAGGTCAATAATGTCTTGCAACATTGTCATTCATCACCATACGGTGGACACTTCAGTGGAAATAAAACTACAGCCAAAGTCCTTCAATCAGGTTTGTTCTGGCCCACTCTGTTTAAAGATGCTTACTTATTTGCTCTTCAATGTGACAGGTGCCAGAGAACGGGAAATATTTCAATGAGAAATGAAGGACCTCTGCAAAATATTCTGGAAGTGGAGATATTTGATGTATGGAGAATTGATTTTATGGGACCCTTTGTTCCATCATTCAGAAACTTGTATATACTAGTTGCAGTAGACTACGTCTCCAAATGGGTTAAAACAATTGCACTGCCTTCAAATGATTCAAAAGTAGTGATAAAATCCCTTAAAAATAATATTTTCACTCGCTTCGGAACACCTCGGGCAATTATTAGTGATGGTGGCACATATTTTGCAACAGATATTTCGATGCACTCCCTATCCAATACGGATTTACTCATAAAGTTCCACTGCCTACCATACGCCCAGTCAAATGGACATGTTGAAGTTTCAAATAGGGAGATCAAAAGATCTTGGAGGAGACCGTTGGATCACAAGGAGGGATTCGTCTGAAAAACTGGATGACGCATTATGGGCCTACCGGACAGCTTACAAAACACCCATTGGTATGTCCCATATCGAATGGTGTTTGGGGAAAGCATGCCATCTACCAGTGGAGCTTGAACACAAGGCGTACTGGGCACTAAAGAAGTTAAATCTTGATCCACAAGCAGCATGGGAGACAAAAGGCTCCACCAACTAAACGAATTGGAGGAATTTCGCCTACATGCTTAAGAAATTCCAAACGTACAAAGAAAAGACCAAGAAATGGCCATGATAAAAAAATAGTACGCAGACAATGGAGCCAGGACAGCAGTGTTGTTATACGATTCACGGTTGAAACTTTTCCCTGGAAAGCTGAAATCAAAGTGGTCAGGTCCATTTATGATTACTCAGGTGTTACCCTACAGCGTAGTTGAGATATACAACCCCAAGTCAACAAC